>JAPYZL010167822.1:0-19381 GCA_030522825.1 Platygaster orseoliae
TATTCAGACACTGAAAGCGATATCTTTCTGAAGCATATTATCGCGGGAATATTGAATGGTTTTTTGTCCGGATTTTGGTGGCGCACCCTGTATATCCCTAACAGCACACATGGTCCCGGGGCCCGGAACTTTAGGACACCCCTGGGACTTTCGTGCTGTGAGGGATAACATTATATAATAAATTATATATCATAGGGTCATTCGGGTCGTCAGTGGGTCGTCACTAAAAATGTCATATTTTTTTGTCTGATTGCTCTATACTTTAGTATAATAGTGTCTTAATAACTGCAACTTTTTGAGTTAAGATTTTTCAAAAATTCGAAATAACTTAGTAGCTTTGAGAAAATCACAAGGACAAGCTTACGTCTTTTTTGACGATAGACGGAGAAAACAAAACAGAATCTGGCAGCTCTGTCTTGGACCAGTGGTTAAGTCACTGGACTTTCGCTCTTCAGGGTCGAAAGTTAGAATCCTGGCTCTGCAGCATTATTTTCTGAGTACCACATAAAATAAAATGAAATAAAATAAAATACAGTAAAGTTTGGTCAAGTTGGGTTAGGTAAGGTTAGGTTAACGGCCCTACGTCGGGCCAGGGCTGGAAAAAAATTTTTTTTTTCGTTATACAGGTCATCTGACAGGTTGTCTGACAGGTCATCAGACGACATCTTGACGACTCGTCCAACAGGTCGTATAGGTTCCGATTACGAGTCTCGTCATTTAACTCGTCTATCGGCTTGTCATGGTTTGTCGGGATCAAAATCCAAAAATTTTAAGGTTATTGTTTTTCAAAAATCATCATTTCAAGAATTTTCGAAGTTTTTATTCTGAAATTTAAATTTAGATAGCAGTTTAATATTTAAAAAATTAAAATTGTAAATGAATTCATAATTAGAATTCGGAAAAAATTATAAATTTATCAAAAATTTTTCATTTAGAAAAATCGAATTCGGAAGTTCCAGTAATCCCAAAATTTTTAAAAGTTTTAGATTTTCATAAATATGATATTTTTAGAAAAATTTCAAAATCGTTGGAAATTACTGACATATTCAATTATTTTACAGGTATTCAATTATTTAATTTGTGATAATTTTTTAAACTTTGTGGGATGCTAACAATTTTAAAATTTTCTCCTTTTTGTAACTCAAGTTTCAAAAAATTGAAAACTTTATAAAAATATTAGCAAAGATTTAAAAATTCCTAATACTTCAAGTTGTAAAAATTCCGAACATTTTCAAGTATGAAATTCTAAAATTCTAGGAATGCAAAAACTATAAGTTTTCAAATTTTTCCCAATCCCATTATCCCCAACATTTCTAAAAGTTTCCAAGTTGCCAAAAACATGTAATATTTTTTATGCCTTCAAAATTCCATTGTTCTGAAGAGTGCCAGTGTATAATAAAATAATGCATTACATCTATCACGTTTTCGTTGCTCATATTCTCATCATTTGTACTTCCAAAGTACAATTTCGTCACTGACTCAATAAACTTATGTTTTTCCCAAGAAGTTATCGATCGCATGTATGGAAATTGATTCTCGTAAGGTAACAACAAAATTGTAAGACTTTGTCCACGAGCATTTATAACTTTGAACAAAGTTTAATTTAGTTGAATAAAAGCTTATTCAAATAAATTAAATATAATAACCTGTTGAAAGCAGACCAGCCTCTTCACTATTGGTCCCAATCACCAAAGGCACTTTTTTGGTTCGACCATCAACAACCATTTTAAATGGACTTTCAAGAATCATCGGTTCTTCATTTTCAAACAATTTTTCAATACTTGGTAGAAACCAAAAGTCACTTAAATCAGGCTACAATCAAACGAAAGAAGTTAATTAAAAATTCAAGCTCTTCTCTTCTAAAAAATTCTGCAATTTACCAATATTTCGTTTAAAATCCACACATCCATTAAATCCTTAGCTGAAAATTTAGTAAGTTCTTCAGCAAACACTTCTCTTTCTTCAGATTCCACCCCCATCAATTTTGCAATGTAAAAAAAAGACTTATCTTCATTTGTAGCAAAACTCCAAAGATTTGTAGCAGATCCAGACTGTATCATAGCTTGTTGAAACAATCCTATATCCAATTTAAAAACATCTTAAACAATAAATTGTTTAATTGTATAACCCTGAAAATTGCTCATTACATACCGTCAGTTGTGTTAGATAGAAGATGGTAATGAACAGAAGAAGCACCAGAGCTTTCCCCAAAAATCGTGATTTTATCAGAACACCCTCCAAAGGGCCAAATATATTTTTTGATCCATTTCAATGCTGCTCTTTGATCTTTCAAACCCTGATTTCCAGATATAGTTTTTGTCTTTCCATTCAGGAAACCTAGAAAATAAAAAATCTTTACATAAAATTGCAGATCTTCTAGATGTGCTTCTTTTCACCTATTATAGCCAGTCTGTAATTTATTGTCACAACCACAATATCTCCATCTCGAATCAAAAAATCTGGACAGTAAAGGTCAGAATCTCCATTGGAATAAATGAAGGCTCCTTCATGAATGAAAACCTACAAAAAAAAAAAAATGATTCGAGCAAAGGACTGTTTTATTCTGATTATGATAAAGTAGGTACTGACCATTACTGGCTTACATTTCAGATTGTTCGTTGGTAGTTTCGGTGTGTAGACCTAAATTTGTGTAAGGTTCATGAAAATTGCGGTATTCACAGTTAATGTGGATAATTGATATATAATACATTAAGGCATAAACAATCTAGGCCACCATCTATAACTCTATTAAGAGGATCGTAGCCTAAACAATTTTCACAGTGTTCGGTTGCGTGGTATACACCATTCCATGGTTTTGGATCTGAGGCAGCCTGTTAGGATCAATTTTCATGGAAATCAGTGTGGATAGTTTGTTATTATTTATACACACTGTCTCATAAAAAAAAAATTATTATTTTAATGGTACATTGTATGTAATAAAATGTATATTTAATGTATATCATGATAGACGGCGAAAACTATGAACTTTTAAAGTACTTCGTGTGTTATTTTTAATATAATTTTAGAAGTATTTGATATTTAATTAACTTTTAACAACAATCATTCAATTAAGTATAAAAATTGTTTAAAAATTTTCATTATATTGAAGAATAATTTTCATATATGTTTAATTTTCATTAATTATTATTACGTTTAATTATCGTATTTTGAATATATTTTGAATGAAGTTCATACTGAACAGATTTTTATCAGCATAAATTTAAATTATGACCAAGAATTAATTAATAGTTTCAATAAAAATAACTCATGAATATTATTTTAGTATTTATTATTATTTGGTTTTCTAAATATTTTAATATATTATATTTTTAATAACATTTTTTGAGCGTTTTATTTATGACATGATGTACAATTTTTTCAACGTAATATTATGATTTATCATTCTTAAAACATAAAAAATATAATTTTTAATATCATGTAAAAGTTTCTATTCAATTCATTTTAACTATAATAATTTAAAAAGGTAATAAAGTAATTGACAATTTTCATATCAGTTGATTGTTATTTTTCATATACATATATATATATTAATATTAAAAGTAATGATACTTATATCAGTGAAATCATCAATTATTATTCCGTTAAATTATCATTATATTTTCAATATATATTATGAAGAAAGTTCATACTGAATTAATTTTTAACAAAATTATTTCAAATTGTTAACAAGAATCAATTAATAGTTATAATAAAAAAAAACTCATGAATATAAATTTTCTTTCTTCATAATCTTCAGATTTGTTTTTTCATAATAAAAGCATCATCACTATTATAAATATTAACATTGTTTACTAATTCCTTTTATTATAGTATTCGATTTTTGATATATTTTAAAATATTTTCTAACGTCATTTTTGGAGTGTATTATTTATGGCATAATGTAGAATTGTTTTAACATACGGTTGATCATTTTTTGAACATATATATATAACATTTCAATATCATGTGAAAGTTTGATTTAACAATAATTACAATTAATTTTTGACAATAATCATTGAAATGAGTATCAAAAATAATTAAAATTTTTTAAGCTATTCATTTATAATTTCCATATTAGTTTATTGTTATTCTTCATATCAATGTATTATTATAATATGTAATGATACTTATATCAGAATAATCATTAATCATTTTTACCTTTAATTATCATCATATTTTGAATATATTTTAAATGAAGTACATACTAAATGCTATTATTTATTTATATTATATTATTTATTTCTTATTATAATAATCTTCGGCTTTGTTTGTTCATAATAAAAGTATCATCATTATTATAAATATTCACATTGTTCACTAATGCTTTTTAGAATAATTCAATTTTTTATATATTTTCATACATTTAGATATAATTTTCTGTGCGTATTGTTTATTACATGATGTACAATTTTTTTAACAAAATATGGTTTATCATTTTTAAAACCTTTCATATATTATTTTTAATACAATTATACAAGTGTTTCATATTGAATTATTTTTTAACGACAATAATATAAATAGGTATCAAAAAAAATTTTTTATTTTCATGACAATTTCGTATTATTTTTATATTACTTAATTGTTATTCTTCATAATAGTATATTTTTATTAATAGTAATAATACCCATATCAATATGACCATTAATGATTTAAATCTTTAATTATTATATTTTTTTCTTAACAAATTTTTAATCTAGTTTGTACATAATAAATTTTAAACAACATAATTTGATTTATTATCAAGGGCTAATTAATTGTTTCGATAATAATAATTTATTTTTATTTTTATATTATTCAAATGATAATCTACGGATTTTTTCATTTATATCAATAGTATCATTATTATTTTCCATTTCTGAAATATTTCAATGGACTTTCTAATATTATTTTTTAAGCAAATTATATAAGGGAGACTGGGGCAAAATGCGCAGTTCACGAAATGTTCAATTTGCATTACCGTCAAAATGGTAATCACTGGACACTTGAAACTTTTTCCATATATAGCTCTAGTGTCGAGTTTCGAACGTCAGTAATTGCGTCTTATTTGTTCGTTTACTTTTTTGGTTATAAAACAAAGTCTATTTTTGCCACTGTTTTGCGAATATTTGTCTGAAAGGAAACTTCAACTTTTGCGTAATTTTTTTCATCAAAATTGATGGTAGGTGAGTTTTTATAGTAATTCAGGTGCAAAAAAAACGAAAACGTCATCGGTTTGGCGAAATTTTTACTCGTTTTCGAATCGCACGTTGATAAGCCGGAAATGAAGCCATGGGGCAAAATGCGCAGTGCTTGTTTTGTATTGTTTCGCTGTGTTTGGTCATGTTACACTATTTCCTTCACTTTTCTGTCATTTTCCATTTTTTTTTTTTTTTCGTCAAATTGTTTCTACACTCAGGGTCGTATCGAGGCCAGGGCAGTGTCCCGGGGCCCCCAAACATTTTCTTGAAAAATGTGATGAGGGTGATGAGCAAAAAAAGGTGGTGTGTCACTTTTGGACACACCGCCTCAATACTCAACACTTTCCTTTTTGACATCAAATTTGAAAGTTTAACGACCTTTTTTATTAATTTTTGTGAAATAACGTACTTTCTTCAAATTTGTTTTTGTTTTTTATTTTTTTCATTATGGTTCGCGTATCAGTTCGCAAAACAGAGCGTATTGATGGTGGAAAATTATTCGAAGCGTGCAAGGCTGTCCGCGAGAGAATGTCTGCGAATTGCGCGTCGTAACGCTTTTCTGTTGCTCGACGGACACTCGATCAAAATCAAATTTTGTTCTTAACAAAAAAATTTTTATTGACATTGTTTATAAAATCATTTATTTTGTGATTTCCACAATTTTTCAGTAATTAGCCTCGTGAAAATCGCGATTTCCGAAATTGCGCATCTTGCCCCACAGGTTGCGCATTTTACCCCAGCGTGGAGAAAGATGCGCGGAAAATCGTTTTTTTTTTTTAAATCAATATATGAGGCATAAGGTTCAACTAGAACTAAAGTTGCCTGAGGCTAAATTGTAGCCACATATGTGGGCCACAATATAGTGTCATTTTCATATCTTCTCAGCCCTTATGCTGCCTCAAAAATTTAATAGTATCAAAAACTGTGCATTTCGCCCCAGTCTCCCCTATTATTTTTCAATATCATTTTAGAAGTATTTGTTATTTTATATAATTTTTTAAAACAATTATTTGAATGAGTATAAAAAATTATCAACAATTTTTATAATTTTAATTTATTATCTTGATAATAGTTCAATAATAATCTTCATATCGATGTGTTATTAATAATAATAATAATAATAATAATAATAATAATAATAATAATAATAATAATAATAATAATAATAATAAAATAATAATAATAATAATAATAATAAAGATAATAATAATAATAATTATAATAATTATAATTATAATAACAATAATAAAAAAATATGATCATTGATTATTTTTAACTTTCAATATTATTATATTTTGACCGAGCCGTAGCTAGAGCCTCAGGGGCCCTGGGGCAACAAGTTAATTTGGAGCCCCCATACGGAAACCTGTTTTCAAATTTCAAAGTACATACACCTTGCGGGTACTTTGTTTTAGAATTCTACAAAGTTGATAAACCTGAATTCATTGTCAATGCCACTGACGAAGAAATTTCGTTAGAAGCCAAAAAATTTCTGAAAAATTTCCATGATCACATTTCTTCCACATTTCCATCGCATTTACCGTATTTACTCGAATATAAGCCGCACCCCAGTTTCAGAACCCCAAATCAAAAAGCCGCATATTAAAAATTCGTAATTCACTTTATTTGCAAAATCGACATGACAACTTCTCAAAATGATGGTGTTAGTATAACTGCCCTCAGATGCTATGACGAATAAATTTTACAAAAATTACAGCTACTATGGTTATACAGGCTTTTATGAAGACTTTTATAAAATTATATAATGTGTAATTATTTTTAAAATTTCGTCCTTTGTATTTAATTTTTGAAACGCCTGCGATTTTATAAAGCATAACATTTTTTATAAAACTGTTTCTTAAAAGGTGAAATTTTTTATAGTACTGTTTTTTAAAAATTGACATGTTTATTAAAACTTTTTTCAAAAAAATGACATTTCTTATAAAACTGTTTAATAAAAATCGATAATTTTTATACATACAGTTTTATGAAACTGACATTTTTGTATAAAGTTTTCATTGAATTAGTTTATATCACGTTTTAGAAACTGGCTTTATAATAATCACAGTTACTATGGTTATTTCTACGTTGACTTTTTTACCCGAATATAAGCCGCACACGATTATAAGCCGCATTCCTATTTAAGAGCTCCAAAAAACTGAAAAATGGTGCGGCTTATATTGGAGTGAATACGGTACTTTCTTTGCGATCAGCGTTCAGGAAAAAAATTAGTCTGATTGATAGTATGAAACAACTTGCCAAAATGATTAAACAATTCCTTGACGTCAAGTTACTCTGGTGTTTATAACACTTCCAGTAACATTTGCAACGGCAGAAAGATCTTTTTCGAAATTAAAATTAATAAAAAATTATTTAAGAAGCTCTATGGGGCAAGAGTGATTGTGTGGATTGGCATTATTATCGATTAAGAATGAGCGAGCAAGAGAGATCGATTTCAGCGAAACGATCAACGAATTTGCGGCATATAAATCGAGAAAGCAGCGTTTTCGATACTATTCATTGAATTAAATATTAAAATTTGTTGAAATAAAACAAAAATATGTTTTTTTGCACATCATCCAATAAAATAAGGTACAAAAAAAATTTTAAATTATTGTTTTACTATGGAAGAAAGTTGTTTCATTTGAGGAATTTTCATGGGCTCCCAAAGTCTTTGCCTCGGTAAAAGGCTCTTTTAGGGCCAAAAAAGTGGTGGACGAGAAGGAGCCCCTTCTGGGCTCCTTTCCGTCGGGGGCCCTGGGGCACCACCCTACCTGCCCCATGCTAGCTACGGCCCTGTATTTTGAATATATTTATAATATCATTAAAAATATATTTTATAATAAGTTAATGTTCAATGACATCATTTTAAATTATTAATGAAAATTATTTTTAGTTCTGGATTCTTACAATATTAAACTGATGATGAAAATTCAAAGGAAATCGAGAAAGTTTTTTTATTATTATTATTTTCTTTCTTTGTTGTAAAAAAATAAAAATCCATTGAATATGTACATTTTCGATTCATACAATAATATACCTTGAAAAAATGATATCAATTATTGTTAATATTGTATAAAATCAGGGTTATAATACCTATATTTTATAGTGTATACTCGATAAATAATTTATATTTTATATTTTTTTAAATTATTATTATAGTTGTTCTATTACTATATTCTATCATTTTTTCATATCAATATTTATAGCATCTAATTTCTATTATTTTCATATTTCTACTTTCAAAAATTATAATTCATTTAGAAATAACAATAAAGATGATTTATGAATAAAAAATTTGAAGTCTTTTCAAACAAATATCAATTTATTAGAATTTAAGTTAATGAAAAATTAACTATTCATTCAACATATAATAATTATCGTTTATTCCATTGTTTCATAATATATAGAAAGTGATAATCAATGTGTATAAAACAAAATTTAAAAAAATATAATAACAATAAATGCAATATTTGTTTATTATCTTACTAGAAATTTCGTTTTTTCCGTCGGAGTTTTAGCATAACGCAAACCTTTGAAACTCAAATACTCCTTTAAATTTGCACCTTCGTATTTATTTTCGATGATTTTACCTCTCACAATACCAAAGGATAGTTGAACTTGAACTTTTTTATCACTGATAACAAAAAAAAAACAAGGTCGGAACATATGAGTATAACTGTCAGTGAAAACATTGCAGATTTTGAAAGAACACAAAGAATCATGAGATTTTACTTTTTTTCTGTTTTGATGGTAACTGAATTTCAAAAAATGTGTATTTTAACAGATGTGCCATCATTTTCTTATCAGAAACACTGATTACGGTAATTATAAATAAGTAACTTTAAGTTATTTATACAGGTTTGTAGGAAAATGTGGAAGACCTTCATTTTTTTTTGTTTATAAATTTTATTTCAACAGTACAAAATATACAAAATTAGGTCAACAGTTGTTAAATAAATATGATAACTCTTTGTAAGTCAGTTTGAAAGTTTTTTCCCAAAAACATATTCTTGAAGGGTAGAAATCGTTCATTATGTTAAGACTTTCACTTTTTATAACGCAGATGTTTTTTTTATTGTTCATTAGTGGCCATTTGTTTGGGATTATGTCGTTAAATTCTTCGTCTGGTGTTGGGTTTCTGAAATGGAAATTTTTTTTATTACTGTATAAAAAAAATTTTTACTGTAACAATTAATGCTTAAAAAATGATATCATTATTATTAATTAATACAAATTCATTCTTTTTTTTTCACTTTTCAAAAAACCTACCCAGTTTTAGCAAAATTAGTCCACAATTTCGTGAATTTCAGCATCAGTTTTTCCTCTCTAGACCCAGGTTCTGGATGATTTTCAAACGCAGTAGAATAAAACAAGTAAAACAAATCATCACCATGCATGCAAACTGCAAACAAAAAAATTCAGCACAAAATTTTCCCATTAAAACTCAATATTTCACGATATCTCACAATCTTTTTCATTCTCCACCAGAAAGTCAAAACTGAAAGAACCTTCTCGATCTGAGAAATGATATGCATACACATCATCATTAAAATAATTAAGTATTTTTGTAACCATGTCGAACTGAACGAAAAACCCAACGTCACTGATGAGCTGTAACAAATATTTTAAATATGAAATTTTTTATTATTTATTATTATTATAAATATATTATTTCTATTATTATTATTATTATTATATTATCATATTATTATATAATATATTTAATGTAATATAATAATTTAATTATTTAATTAAAAAAAATAATATAATATTAGTAGATAGGCTATAAGAGTTCTGCGTCACTTTAGTAGTGACCACGGGTGGAGCCCCTCGGTAAGGTAGGAATCTAACCTCACCCAAATAGGTAAAGTAGAAACCTAACTACACGCCTGTAACCTTACCATATGTCGTTTAATTAGTTATGTGTCAGTAATGTAAAAAATTTCATTATCAACAAGCAGTTAATTATCAAAAGTCGGTAATTATCTATGATTGGTAATTATCAACAGTCGGTAACTATCAACTGTCGATATTTTTAACGGTCGATAATTGTCAACAGTCGGTAAGATTACTGACGTATGTTTAGGTTTCTACTTTACCGACTTGGGTTGGGTTACATTTCTACCTTACCGAGGGGCTCCACCCGTGGTCACTACTAGAGTGACGCAGAACTCTTATAGCCTATCTACTAATATTATTAAGATGGTTATTATTAATAAATTTATTATTATGGAATTAACTCGGATATTTTACCTTAGTCGTCACCTCAAAAGTTAAATTCCTCACAGATTCTTCGCCAGTGTAACGTTTCAATACATTAAGAAGGAATTTTTCCAAATTATCTTTCCCAATTATTTGTTTTTGTTCTTCTGTCAAAATTCCTGAAGTTAGTTCTATAGCTCTTGGGAGTGAGTTATTTATGTATTTTAAAGCTCCTAAAAAGAATGCAATTCATAAAGAACAATAAAATACACTCAATTTTCATGTAAATACACTGCAAACATGATGTAACCAATGATGCATGATGTTTTTTAAAAGTTTTTTTTTATTTGTTTATACCTCCTGCAAACGTTGCACCTTCGTCACTATTAGTTCCTATAATGAGGGGTATTTTTTTGGTGCGATTGTGGATAATTGCTTCGATTGGAGATTCCAATAAAAATGGTTTTACTCCGTCTAGTTTTATTTCCACGCTTGGTTGAAAGATCATGTAACTCAAAGGATGCATTGTCTGTAACAAAAGTTTATTTTTTTCTATAATTCACGTGCATTTTTTAGTTTTAAAGTATTTTTAGGAGATCAGGAATATAATTGTCTTATAATAAAATAATTAATAGAAATCTAAACAATATCAGAATATGTTTCAGATGAAAATGAAAGTAATTTGAGCATAAATAATAATTTAAGTAACAATTATTTTATTATTATCAAATTTTAGATTTTCAGAATATTCATATATTTATTTTATTATGTTATTATACTTAATAAGTGTGTAGGAATTTTTTTTTTTTTATTATTATATTATTGTATATGCTGCTTTCTTATAGTAAAAAAAAAACAATGAAATATATAGTAATAGTGATTCAAAAAAATTAAAATAAAGATATGTAACCAAATATAATTATTTATTTTTCTGATCGAAATACTTAATAATAAATTTTTCAACACACATAAATAATATGCAATTTACTGAAATTTGCAGTTTTAGAATAAAATTATTTTTATTTCAATTTTGATCTGCAAAAGATTAGATCTACAGACCATTGTCATATTTATTCTTTAATGTTATTATACTTTTTGACTGAGTTTCAATGTTTTTTTTTTGAAATTATTACTATTTTTTATGCTGCTTTTTTATAATAAATAAAGCAATAAATTATATAGTAATAGTGCTAATGTTAAAAAAATGTAAATAAAGATATAAACCAATTTAAAATTTTCTTTTTTGATCAATATATATAGATAAAAAAATTCGTAAACTCACAGAATTAATGTGCGATTTAATCAAATTCGCAGTTTTAGAAAAAAATGTTTTTACTTTAATTTTAATCTGCAGAAGATTGATATTTTAGAGTCTTAGCAGACCTATCATTTGAAAAACAATAACTATGATAATATAGAACAAGATATTTTACTTATTTATATTATTTATTTCACTACTCAATAAATATACAGAATATGAAATAAATGAAAAATTTCAGTGTAAAATATAATTATATTAGAAAAAAAATTTTTAATATTGATTAACTACAGTGAATTAAATAACGTGATTGTTAAATGTTTCTTCATCTATGTAAATAATATATACCTTTGCAATTTATTAATTGCTTTGAATAATAAGAAAACCGAAAAACGTCATTTTTTGTATTATTTGATTTCAAACTAATATAAAAGATAGAATTTTTATAATTTATTTTGTAATATTAATCGAAAATTAATTAATTAAAATGTTGGAGGAAAAATTATTAAGAAAAAAAAAAAATAATTAACACTTTCGATAGTAGGACATAAGAATTTTCACTTTATGAAACTTCTTATGCTATATAGAGAGATATCAATAAAAATGTTTATGATAATATTATTAGTAATGATGATGGGGCTAGTTATTTTATCAAACATAATTGTATAATGCTAAAAATTTTGTAATTTATTGTAAACTAATGATTGTTATATAGGTTTCTTTATTATTGAAGATAAATTTTGTTTATTATAGAAATAATAAAACAAATAACTCTGTGCGACAAATTTCAGATAAAAATTTTGATATCAGAAAATTGAAGCAAAAATGTAATTTACACTTAATTTGAAGACACACGTTTCTCAGGGTTTCAAGAAATTAGGTCAATAAAGCTTTCCATTTAAACTTTGAAGTGCGAGAAGGACACACTTATTCGAGCAATGTGCTAAAAAGAGAGAATTGAATCAATTGTTTTTGCGACCTAATTTAGCGAAACCCCGAGACACATGAATCTTTAAATTTAGCGTAGATTTCATTTTTGCTTCTACATTTCGATATCAAAATTTGTGTTGCACAGTGTAATAATGAATGTATGTCAAGGTGTCAAGTTATGAAATTATTGTGTTAAAATAATAAAATATGATTAAAACATCACTTATTTCATTATTAAATAATAACTTATTTGTAAATACACGAATCACAACAAATCACAGAAAATCTACAAATTTTTGTACAAATTGCGTGCAAAACGAAAATTTCATAAAATTACTTTATCATCTAAAGAAAATTAAAAATTTCCTTTTTTTTTTCAAAAAAAAAAGTGTTGTTTCTTTATTCACACCTCGTTTTGTTCATTTGCCACAAATGCCTTCATAATATCCATTATTGGCATTTCTGTCATTGTCTTTAAAATTTCTTCGCGATCTTTGGATTCCAATTTCAAAATTTTGGCGAGGTGAAAGAAAGATTTGTCCGGGTCGGAACCAAAAGCCCAAACATCTGTGGCTGATCCAGATTGTTGTATAGCACGATTGAACAATCCTAGAATATAGAAATATGAAATAATTATAATGAATTTATTTTTTTGTTTTGTTTTGTTTTGTTTTGTTTTGTTTTTTTTTAATATTACCGTTACTCATGTCTGATATCAGTTGAAAAGAAACGGATGCAGAGCCAGCACTTTCACCGAAAAGTGTGACTGAAAAGTTTAGAATATAAGATTAATTAGTGGAATTAATTCACTAATATTTTTATGATAATATTTATTAGTTTGTGTATCATTTAAGAAGAAAAAAGTAGTTGAAATTTATTTTCAATTATGATTTTTTGTTTGAAAAGAAAGATTTTTATGAACTGGATAAGGAAATTTTTTTCCTCATTATTAAATTATTTAATATATTTAATATAAATAATTGATAATAATTAAATACTTAAGGATATTTTTTCTCATTATTGAATTATTTGATATATTTAATATTATTTATTGATATTAATATAAAATAATGTATGATATACTATATTATAATGAAAAATAATTTATAATATATATCAATAGTAATAATTAATAATTCATAATCAATAATAATAAAATATTGAAAAAAATTTATTTTATCATCATTAAAGTATTGAGTTTGTTTTAATTTTCTAAAAAATTTTTTGTTATCAATAGATGAATTTCTTCGAAATTAATTTTGATTTCCTGTATCAAAATTTTCGAATTGTAATAATTTTCTGAATATTTACTGTTTTCAGAGCATCCTCCGAAATATTCGATGTATTTTTTGACCCATCGTAGAGCTTGAACTTGGTCCTTTAATCTTAAAAAAATTAGAACTTATGTAAATTGCAGATATGAATGTCATTAAAAAAATTCTCCTAATTTTATTTTATATCAATTATTGTTAAAAAATTTTTTTCTCGAACTTATGATAATCAAGTTAAAGTAAAAAACTTTAAAGTATCATAATTTTCGAAATTCTTTAAGATGTCGAAAATTCTCAACTTTTTCGTTTCTCTGAAATTTAATGAAAATTATGGAGTTTCAAAAACTCGAAGTTTTGAAATTTCATTAAATTAATTTCATTATTTCCAAAATTTCTGAAATTCCCCAAGTTTTTATTTTGATACTTTGAATTGAAATAAGAATTCAAATTTAAAATATCAAAATTAGGAGTTGATTATCAATTGTCAATAAAAAAAAAAAAAATGGAAAATTCGTCAAAAACTCGAAATTCGAAGAATCAAATTTGAAAGTTTCAAAATCCGAAAATTTTAGTTTTGTTTTTTTCGAAAATTTTATCATCTGAAGAATTTTCAAAATTTTTATTCTGAAATTGAATAAGTTTACATCGCAGTTCAAAATTCAAATAATTAAAACTGTAAATGAATGCATAATTAGAATTTGGGAAAAATATAAATTTATTAAAAATTTTTTATTTAGAAAAATCGAATTTGAAAGTTTCAGAAATCCAAAAATTCCTAAAAGTTGTAGAGTTTCGTAAATTAGATGATTTTAGAAAAATTGCAATTGGTTGAAAATTATTGACATATTTAATCTACTCCAGATTGTAAATTGAAAATATCTGAAAACTTTGAAAATTTTCGAATTTGCGATAATTTTTCAAACTTTTTGGGATGTTGAAAATTTCAAAATTTTCTCAAAAAAATTCTCTTAATTTTATTTTCTATCAATCATTGTTAAAAAAACTTTTTTAACTCCTTTTGTAATAATCATATAAAATCATTTTTATAAACAAATAAATTACACTTGCTTAAAAAATACTCTATTTTTTAAAAACTTCTTGAATCTTAAATCTTTCATAAAAATATTACATGCATATTGTTTTCACAATAATAAACAAATATCGTATAAAAAATACAAAAAAACTTACCCTGCATTTCCTGGCGCCAATTTGGATTTACCATTCAAGAAACCTAGAATGTTATTAATTATTTCAACTGAATTGAAACAAATTTTTCAATCATTGCTTTCATACCTGATATAAACAATCTGTAAAAAACAAACAAAATTATTAAAAAATTTCTAAAAGTCACAAATCTAAATTCTTTATTTTCTATTTATTTTTTTTCTTTTTCTTTTTATTCATCATTTATAGTTTTTTTTAATTTTCAAATTCATTTTGAATTCATTTTTTAACAGTTTACTTAAACTGGTGTTCAATTTAATCCCTGTTAATATTATTTTCCACATAAATTATAAATCATTGAAATCAATAAATAAATTCAATTTAATACTTGTACACATAATTTTACATTGAACTTTTAAATTTATTTATTAATAATGAGGTACTTAAAAATTTCATATTTCATATTCCTATATTTTTCTATTTATGTTTCGTGTAAAAACCATCTACATAAAAAAAATTTCACCTGTAGTTTGTAGTAACAAGCACAACTTCCCCATCCACCAATAAAAAATCAGGTCCATAAATATCATCATTACCACTCCCAAAAAGAAAACTTCCACCATGAACGAAAAACATTACTGGTCGACATTTTTTTTGCTCAACCGGCAGACTCGTCGTGTAAACATTCAAATATAAACAATCAACATTTCCACCACATTTGTGTCCTAAAGGGTTGCAGTAACTACACATATCTCTGTGATAAGTGGCATTGTAAACTTCATCAAATGCCTCTGCATCTTCTGGAGCCTATGCCCAAAAAACGTATTTTAATTTTTTCTCACACAAGCGAAGAAAGCTGTCACTTTCCACACAGTTAAAGGAAAAAACGCATTTCCTCGATTTCCACTTTCCCAAAATGATTTTTACCAAAAATTTTTTTTCTTCTGTCAAAGCCTTCGCGTATCTGACACCACGAAAACTGTAATATTCCGACACATTTGCATAAATGTATTTATTTTGTTCTGTTAGTCCCACGAGTTTTCCCAAAGGAAAATTCAGTTCTACTGTGATAGCTCCGGTGAAACCGAGAAGCGATATAATTAATGACACTGACAGCCTCGGCAATAACATTATGACTGTGTAATGAAGTGTTCTTTCCCGCAGAATTTATAAATTTGCATGGCCTTGTTCGATTCATTGCGTAACAAATAAACCGAGAAACCATTTATCAAAAATTGGAATTAAAAGAAAATCACTCACTTGGCAATTGAACGATTATTCCCAGTTTAGAAGATTTGCAAGATCAGGGATTTGTTTGATTTTCAAATTATGCCACAGCTGTTACAATAAATTATTCCGCAAAAAGACGTCGATTCCAGGTTTGGGGTTAATTTGATCATCAAGTCGTTGAGAATTGGAAATAAAGGAAAGGAATTTTTATTCGTAGAAATATTGTTTTATTTATCATTTTGCAAATACGAAAACTTGTTATTCGTGGTTTTTAACGATTCTTTATTCTTTCTTCTGGGGTTTTTACATTTTTACAATTTTTTTGTTGATGATTCATTTTACAGCTGTTGAAAAATCCCCCAAAACTTTTGTGTATTTGTCAGCCCAAAATGACATTCTGTCTTCGAAACAGCCTTGTTCCATCTTTAAGTCGACGTTGATGTTCATGTAATTTGATTCTTTTCCAAGTGGTTGCCATTGGGTATTTACGATTGGGCACATTTGAGAAGTAGGGTTTCTAGAAAAATGAGAAATTAATTTTAATTTATCTATAATTTATCAGTTGATTAGTTTAATTTGATTGAATATATTTTAATATATTTATTATTTATTAATTTTTATTATTTTCACCTATTTTTATTATGTTATAATTAATTTTGATTAATTTTAATTGAAAAAATTAATTTCAAAAAAGTGGAAAAGTAGTCGAGACTCAAATATCAGGAGGGGGGGGGGAGTAAAGTTAAGTTAGCTTAGGTTTTAGGGTTCTCTAGGAAAATGAGAAATACTTTTAATTAATTTTTATTAACTTATAATTTATTAATTAATTTATTTAATTTCATTGCATACATTTTCATTTATTTATTGTCCATTAATTTTATTTTTTTCACTTATTTTAAATATTTTATTTATTTTAAGTAATTCTTATTAATTCAATTTATAAAATTATTATCAATAAAGTGGAAAAGTAGTTGAGATTAAAACCTAGGTGGGGAGGGGGGAAGGTATTATGGTATTTTTTCTGAAAAGGCATAATGTTTCTTCATTTTCAATTAATATTTGATTAACATTTAGAATATTAGTTTTGTAAAAAAAAGGGGTTTAAAGAGATTTTAAAATTATTTGCAATATTTTTTGATGTTTCAAATAGTTTGTGCTATATTTCAAAAATTTTTAAACTTTTCTAAAGTTGAGGGTAAATAATCATTGTGAAAAATTTGAATAATTTGTAGAACTTCAGGAAATAAAATTTTCATATTGTTATTACTATCATGTATGTATTTTCTAAGTATGAATAATGATGTCTTTTCATTTTAAAAAACAAATTTGGAACATTTCAAGATTTTCATGAATATGAAAATGTTATTGAGAGTTATTATGTTCATTAAGAATTTAAAAATGAATTATTTTTATCCATATTAATTTTAGTTGTATCTTAATTTATGTTTCATTAAGAATTTGAAAATGTCATTAAGAAACATCCAAAATATTGAATATTGACAATAATTCTTTAAAATTTGGTAGAAAAAAAATTTCTTGGATAATTTTTATACTAATCTGAAAAATTTGATAGTAAAAAAAATTATAAATAATCTGAACAATATGGAATTATTCCTACAAAACTTCGAAAATTGGAAAAAGTTCATAATATATTTGAAATCTTCAAAACAAAAAAAAAACAAAAAAAAATACAAAATACAAAATCCTAAAGATTGCGAGTAATTACGTTAATTACACTAAATTTGTGGAATTTTAGATAATGTTCATATTTTTTGTCGATTGAATTTGTTATTTTATTTCTTTCAAATACAACTAATTCATTAAGAAATATTAAAGGAATATTTATGAGTTTTACATTTTTTTTTATTCAGTAATTTCTATTATGCTTTAACTTAAAAAAATTTTGAGAATAGTAAAAAAAATTTAAATAGGAACGATTGTCAACGATTTCTAATATACAGAAAATTTTTAGAAATTCAGAAAAAAGTTTTCAAATTCACTTAATTGTATTCATGATTATATTTCTTTTGAATATGTGTAGGGGAAGAGGCGGCAAAACCGTATACCTAACGTTTAAATCAATTTTCCACATTGAAAAACAATTTTTTTCTTACAGGTGAGGCAATGGATAGTTAGTTTATTTCATTACAAAACTATGTTGGGTATCAAGCCTATGAAATTCAATACTGCATTTTGTTGGATAAAGTGATTGCAAAAAAAGTACTTTTATACGGTCTTACCCCAATGCTGGGCAGAACCGTATAGACAGTAAAATACTTCGATAAAATAATTTAAAATGCAGTAAAAGAATCTGCATATTTTTATTTTGCTAGTAACTAGTTACTTAAGTCATTTACATTTGAAAATTGATTATTTTATAACGTATTTTTTTTCTCAAACTAAGTGCAATTTGGTTGGGAATATCGAGAAAAGATTTGGTGAATATAACTTCTAAATTCAATTTTCGAGTTTCTCACAATACAAATTTGAAAATTATATTCTAACTTGTCTTAAATACGCTTGCTGAACAAAATCGTAAAAAACTGTAAGTGAAACTGTCAATGATTTATTGAAACATAAAAAACCTTCAGAATTTTATCAAATATATCTGAATTTGAAAAACTGTAGGAAAATAAAAAATTTCAGCAAATTGCAGACACCGTGCATATCCCCAAAATTATCTTTAATAAAAAAATTATTTATCGAAAGTAGACAGTCGATCATTTCAAATATTTCAATGAAAATCAGGATAGGGGAGACTGGGGCAAAATGCGTAGTTCACGAAATGTTAAATTTGCATTACCGTCAGAACGGTATTCACTAGAGACTTGAAATTTTTTCCGTATATGGCTGTAGTGTAGAGTATTAAACGTCTGTAATTGCATCTCGTTTGTTTGTTTACTTTTTCGGTTATAAAACAAAGTATGTTTTAGCCACTGTGTTGTGAATATTTGTCTGAAAGGAAACTTCTTATTTTGCGTCATTTTTTTCATCAGAAGTGATGGTAGGTGAGTTTTTCTAGTAATTCAGGCGTGAGAAAGACGAAAACGTGATCGGTTTGGTGAAATTTTGACTCTTTTTTGAATCACACAATGATAAGCCGCAAATGTAGCCATGGGGCAAAATGCGCAGTTTTGCGTGGGGCA
>JAPYZL010167824.1:0-15566 GCA_030522825.1 Platygaster orseoliae
ATGAATAATGATTTGACTAGACAGCGGTTCACTTGTTTAGAAGATATCGAAAAATGGGTCTCTGAATGAATCGCTTCAAAAGGTGAGGAATTTTTTCGACGCGGAATCCGTAAATTGCCTGAAAGACGGGAGAAAGTAGTGGCTGGCGATGGACAATACTTTCATTAAGGTATTCATTCATTTTATTTTTAAAATAAGCTCTAATTTTTGATTAAAAACCGCACAAATTAATTCCTAGACCAGATACTTTTCATAAAAATATGATGATTATCACAATATACAAAATTTATTGACATTATCTGAAATTCAGCAAGTTATTCGAATTTTTTAAGAATCTATAATAATGTAGAGAATTCTCCCAATGCTTTTACGTTTTCATTGTATTTTACCAATTATAATAATTAAAAAATTCATTAAAATTTCCCTAACTCGATATAATTTTTCCTACTTGTTAAATACTTTCAAGTTTTTGAAACTTCTTCATCAAATTAAAAAAAAATCATACACTTTTAAAAAAAATATTATAATGATCACAATATACAAAATTTATCAGTATTATCTGAAAATCGACAAATTATTCGAATTTTAAAGAATTTTCAACAATCCGGAGAAGTATTACAATTCTTTTTTGGTTTTCTTTATTTATCAACGGAAATAATCGAAAAAAAAATATTAAAATTTATGAAACTTATAGTAACTTTTCGTAATTTTTTAATGCTCTCAAGTTTTTGAAATTTCTTTATCAAATTTAAAAAAAATACACTTTTCCAAAAATATGATAATAATCACAATATACAAAATTTATTGACATTATCTGAAATTCAACAAATTATTCGAATTTTCTGGAATTTACAATAATTTGCAGAATCATACTAATGCTTTTTCATTTCCTTTATATTTTAAGAAGATTAATCGAAAAAAATTAATTTTGATTTCTGTAACTTATAATAAATTTTCGTTTTTTTTCAATGCATCGTAATATTTTAATGCTTTCAAGTTTTTGGAATTTTTTTTTTTTAAATATCAATATACTATTTTCCAAAAATACGATAATTATTACAATATACGAAATTTATTGAAACTATCGGAAACTCAACAAATTATTCGAATTTTCTCGAATTTACAATAATCTGCAGAGTCATACTAATGCTTTTTTATTTCCTTTATATTTTAAGAATATTACTCTAAACAACTGAATTTTCATTACTGTAACTTATAATGAATTTTCGTTATTTTTCAATGCATCCAAGTTTTTGAAATTTTCTTCTAAAATGAAAGAAAATCATACACTTTTCCAAAAAATATGATTATGATCACAACGTACAAAAGTTACATTGTCTACTTATAATATTATTGACTATCTAGAAAATTTTCCGTTTTTTTAATTTTTCTGCAATTCAGAAATTTTAAACATAATAAAAACCATGTAAAGTTGGAAGTTTGACTAAAATAGTATGACAATTTGGACATAAAAATCTTAGGTCATTACGGTTTGGACAAATATGAACGACATTGGTTTCATTCTTCCAACAACAAATCTAGAATTTCAGACCCAAGTCGAAGATGAGCGTGGAAATTACATGAGTTTGGACAAAAATCTTGATTCATTAAAGGTAAAAGAACTGAAATGAATGTGCAATTAATCTGTTTTGATAAAAGTGTTCTTAAACAGTTCCAAACATATCCAAAACGACCGATCATTTAATTTTTCCACGAGCCCTTATTCATGGGCGCGTTTCTATTCAACCCTTGACAAGAATCTCGTCCCTTGCACCGTGAGCAACAGAATCGATCCATCTCACTCACTTGGAGAAGAACTGGACGTTGGTAAAACGCGCCAGAGGGGGACATGCGCAATTTCACTTCGAAAGCTGCTGACCAGGAAACCGCGGTCAGCGGTTTCGGTCGCGTTTGCCGGGGTTTATTGAAATGTCCGGTCTTACGCACCGCCGTCGTTAAGGGTGCGAAGAAAGGAAAGAGGCTTCTGGTCCCTTTTCGGCTTCAGAATACCTAATGAAGATTTGTGATTCGGTTTTGCCTCACGTCGATCCACCATTTCCAAAAACCCCACCGTTTCTCTCGTCTATTTGCTTGGAACAAAACGTTTTTCCTGGTTCTTCTTCATTAGTTTTCACTGTAAAAAATTATTGTAATTTTTTTATACTTGTGTTTTATACATTGCATTCAATATACGTAGGTCGTCTATCTCCTGCGTTTTTTTATTATTTTCTCCTTTTTTTTTGGATTGACGAGTGACCGGGAAGAGAACGCTGTATATTTAATACGGACCGCGCGAGGGGTTGCTGGCATTAATAAACTCCACGGCGCAGCACGGACGAATTCGAGAGCACGCCCCATAAAGCGCGCAATTCAAAGGGAATTCCTGGCTCCGGACATGAATCCTTTAAAAGCTTAAGGCGAAATCGCGCAGTACTCGAGTAATTTATTCAGCGCCGACTGTTGCGTTCTCGATTGTCTTTCAGAGTTTAGAGTAATTGATGCCTATTCTGGGTTGAATAGATCAGGCACAATATCAATCATTATACAACTGTCAATGGAAAATTGTTTATTCAACGCCGTGTGGAAAAGGCCACTTTTCCACACATTGTTGAATAAAGGCAATTTTTCTAGCACTGTACGTAAAAATGTAGTAATTTATTTATCACATTTGCAAGGGCGGAATTCCCTGAGTGGGGCGCGCGCTTGACGAAGCACGTCGCGATCCCAAAGGGATATTTTCAACGGCTCGAAAAGCGGTGACGGTGAGGGCGATTAATTAAGCTCGTTTGTACGTCGGGGGCAGTTAGGAGCCGAATCAAAACGCGTCCGAGCTTTCGAGGCCCAAGTAAGAAGAGTAATTAATGGTCTATCCGTAGATCAGGTAGCTAGGGATGAGAGAAATATCAATGGGCATCAGTAAGGTTAGTGATATTATGACACGCGGATATCCAAAATGCAATGTGTCAAAGGTCTGAGGAAAAAAGCATCGAAAAGAGTTAAGAGGAAAAATGCAACGAAATCGGTTCTGAGGTAAGATGCAACGAGATTATTTTAGAGGTACAATGCAATAGAATTTTTTGAAGTGAAACTTCTCTACTCGAGGGAGCGAAATCGAAATCAGCTGACGACTGACGATTGTCGGAAAGATTTAACTGCGCGTTCAGTTGGCGCACGCGGGAAATTTAAATGTATGTTGAATTTAGTACCGGCAAATAAAATTCATTTTACTGTTATTAAAAAAAAAAATTTGCAATAACAAAACTATCGATTATGGTTTATAATATAGCATGGAATAGAATTTTGTATAGTGATCCAAAGAAACACTGCAAATTGTTGAAAATACCTGTAAAAAAAAGTTTATAAATAACATGCAATACGAAAATTTTAGAAATCTTTGAAATACCTGAAATCTGAAAAGTTACGATTTCTATGAAAATCTGAAAAAAAATTTAAAAATTTTCAACTTTAATTCCTAAAGTATCAAATTTAAAAAATTTAAAAAGCTTAATAGACATTCGTAATAATAGTTTATTGCTCAAAAATTAAAGAATTACAAAAATTATCAAAAAGATTAGAAAAAAAATCTAAAACTCAAAAATCACAAGAATTTAATTTTGCTACGTATAACCCGAAAATTAAAAATGTGAGATTCTGGATTTCAAAATTAAAAATCCTAAAATTGTTTGGATTGACTTGAAAAAATATGGAAAAAAATGTTCATTGAAAATTGAGAGAAAGTGATGAAAATAGTCAGTTTTTTTAATGATATTGCATGAAATTATAGAATTTTGTATAGTGATCCATAGAAACTTTTTTTTCATGTTCCTGTTGGATTTTTGAACTATAATTTGACCCGTTGCTTCCATTTCCGGAAGTTACATTCTGTACACTAAATCTCGGTCATTCAGCAGCAGAGCAAATACTCAACTGTTGTTTATTTTTAAATAGCACGACCTTTTATATTACACAATCTGTGAAATTAATGATAGTTTTTTCAGGCTCTTCTGAAATTGATAATTTTATAGAATAATTAACAATCTTTAACGAATATAATACTATTTTAAATTTTATGTTTCATTTCGAATTTTAAAAATTATCAACATTTACACACATATTTTTGAATAAAATATAGTCCTTCACTAGTGTGGAAACATACTATTTCTCGCACAGTTCTCATCTTTCAAGGTAAATATTTTTCATATGTCCAGAATTCCTCATTTCGACACCCAAAACACTTTCACTCATCCAGCCTCAATAACAACGCATTCTTCATATAAAAAATGTCGGCTCGTAAATCCGATCCGAAATTACCCCTATGAAAAAACGCTGCATTCCTCTGTATTATCGGAGCGAGGCCAAGGGCCGGCCTTTTACCCCTCTTGATCGATGGCCCTCGATTCGCCAAGGAATTCCAAATCCTCCCCCTCTCCGAAGCCCGACAACCTGTGACTACAACTCTGGCAAATCGCGCGCCAACCGAATGTACGAGCGAGCGGGAATTGGATTTCGCATTTTCGGATAAATAAAAGCCCTGGCTGCTGACCCACGCTTATGACCGGCTCGGGGCTCGTCGCATGCCAGCGGAGAAAATTGCGTTGCGTACCGGGTAACACGAGTCGTTAGCGGCTAATCCGGCATGGCGACCGGTGCTCGAGGGGGCGCTCAAGAGCCGCGTGAAAACGCCCAAATGCGCTCTTTTTTCTCGCAAGTGCGCCACATTCGGGCGCGTGATAAAAATGACAATGAGTTAATGCAGTACCTATGTACGCGAACCCCTCGCGCGTTTGTTCCGGATCGCGCGGGATTACTCGTTACTGCGGCCAGTATTTCCTGCTGAAACGCTCCTATACGAGGTTATAGTTATAGTTAGCATACATAGAAAGTTGACATAAACATTCATCCGAGAGATCACTCACATATAGCGAAATCTGTAAATTAATTTTTGTATCTAGAAAACAATATGGTGAAATACCTATAAATTTTTCTAGGAAACAGTCTCGAGTTTCATGAAAAAATATTTACAAATTGAATCCCTGTAAGTAAGAAACTCATATCATGGAAAAATACACATTTTTAGAAGTACTGAACGCAAACTTTTGACCAGTAGCGTAAATGACAAAAATATTTAATCTTGAAAATATCTCATTAATTCAATGAACGCGTCACATTTTTCGGAGGATATGAAGAGAATTAGTATTGAGGTCAGGAATGGAAGATGGAAGCAATCGGGGATGAAAAAAATAGGATGCGATACACGTGCGTGAGATGGTCCCGCAGGTCATTACGGAGTTCGCCAGACTGTGGATCCAAATCCCCTCGGCTACCTTCTTCTTAACTGCTCGGCATCGAGCACCGCGCGAGCATTAATCTCGTTTAGCGGGGTTTATTGCCGCAGAGTAAATTGGTCCACGGCACTAAATACCGAAATACAGTTTCCATTACAGCCGCATGCCTCATCTGCTCGCACAGGCTATTCCATATTCCAGAGCCCGATCATGCAATTTCCG
The DNA here is from genome assembly GCA_030522825.1 of Platygaster orseoliae. Lineage (NCBI taxonomy): Eukaryota > Metazoa > Arthropoda > Insecta > Hymenoptera > Platygastridae > Platygaster > Platygaster orseoliae. The sequence continues at coordinate 5,508 of JAPYZL010167824.1, forward strand.
TACAATCACAAAACGCTGTTATGCCTTCGACTCGCATAGAAATGTTCGATATTCGCTTGTTATGATGTGACTCTTCCCGATTGATTCAACTTTGTCAATTTTGGATGCAAATGATTTACTCGGTTAGGGTACACTTTTCCCAAAAATATTATTTCCCCAAAATATGTTTTAGAATACTTTTTAAAAAAAATTTTTTTTCCCACTTAAAATTCTTCCATAAAAATTCAGTCCCAATTTTTTTACCCAAAAAATACTAAATTGTTACAAAAAATATGCTTAGTGATTAAATATGTAAAATGAACATGAAATATGCAAACGCATATTTTCGGTCACTGCTAATATAGATACGAAAGTCATCTAACTGATCATCATGAAAAATCATTCAAAATTCTAACATCGTAAGGGAGCTTCCATAAATGATGTCACAGCCTTGGGGGGGGGGGGGTCAGCCCATTTGTGACAGTTTGTGACAGAGGGGGTAGGGCTCTCAAAAACGTGATGTCACATTTGTAAAAATTTTTTTTTGGTGAAATTAAACGTTGCTCCGGGAAAAATTGCTAATGATGATTTGCATTTCCAATAAAGAACATGGGGCATTTTATATCTATTTTTGATGTGAACATTCAATGAAATTGTAGAAATAAAACTAGAATCTAGAAACAAGGTCAATTGACAAGAGTTTTTAACGTTTTTTTCGAAGTTTACAATTTTTTAGCATCTCAGAGAGCATTTTCATTAAAAAAATTGGTATTTTGGTATTTTCAGTACTATCTATTTCGATGTATTTATATGATGATAATTATAATTACCATAACAACAACAACAACAACAACAACAACAACAATAATAATAATAATAATAATAATAATAATAATAATAAGGTTCAAAAAATAATTAAATAAAATGGGCGGCTGAATTTTTTGATTCCGCAATTTTTCGAAATTCCAGAAATGGAAATCGTTCAAAACTGAAATACATGAATTTAATTTTAGAATACATTAATAATAATTTGATGAATAAATGAAATGTATAAATGATTGAGTTTCGGATCAATTAAACTTTTTCAAAATGAAATATTTTTTTTATGATAAATAAACAATTTTCTAGAAAAATGGGAAGGCAATTTAATAAACAACCGTTTTATAATGTAAAAGTTATAAATATAATGCTTTAAAAATCGCATTGTTGAAAATAAAATTTTTTTTGCCTCACACTTAAAATCCAACGTTGTTGGATTTGTGACGTGACGTGACACAGGAGGGGGGGAGGTGTTTGCAAATTTGTGACACACTGTGACATAGGGAGGGGGGAGGGGGTTCAAAAAACGCCAAAAAACCGTGACATCATTTATGGAAGCTCCCTAATCGATCGTTATTTCCTGCTCCTCCTTACTTGACTCGAAAAGTTCGTTGACACCTACGCCACTTGGCGAAAATGCCGAGAGAATCGAGCCATAATTAGAATCGGGGATGAAATATATAAAGTTGGTTTTGGCTGCATAAGCGATTCCGGATGACGCTTTTTGCGTCGCTAACGTGACAATCTAAATTTCATTGTCGCGTATGTCGGCGCTCTCTGGTATTATTCAAAAGCTCGCTTCGGTGTGGGCGCCGACAGCCAAGTCACTGCGCGCGTTTCTGACCCTTCCCGTTGCATTGTGCGCCGAGTCCGACCGCGTGTTTTGAGAATGTGCTTGTTTTTCGAGTTAATTGGTCGGCGCGGCCAGTAGCTGCATAATTAATCCACTGCCGGCTGACCTCTCGCTGCAATTCCGTCTCGTCCCTGTATTTGTACGCTTCAACTACGCCATACTTGTTCCTCGATGTTCTTTTCTCAAAATACGTTAAATTATCGGAAAGTAGTTCACTTTAAAATAATGAAGTACAATGTTTAAAACGATTCCCGGTCATTTTCCCGAATGAAAATGGTTTTCGGGAAAATGGTCAGCAACGGTTTATAACATACCAACAGTTCATCATCCGCTGCAGTCAATAGTGTCTAAAAGTACCAATTCCAATCTAAATAATGAGTGCGACGGCGAGAAAAGTCCACGTCATTGTCCGCGAACGTCACCAATATAAGTCCTGTCGAGATAATGTAATTACCGTTGAAACGCTATTCCGGCATGAAAAATGCATCATAATATCTGCAAACGAAAGGTTGCTGAACTCGCAAGCTGCGAATAGCTCATCATTTTCACTTGGCGATAAGAGAGTAAAATAGAGGTTTCGAATCTGCGTAAATCCGAGGGAATTCGAATATTCGAACGGAAAAGGGGACAATGCGGAACGCGAAAAAAAAGTGAAGTGGAAGTTGGAATCAAATTTTATCGCGGCGCCGTAGGCCTAAGTCCGTTTTACATTTAAAACGCATTATCTGGCGACCCTGTAAAATCCTGGTGCTGGAGCGAAATTAATGGCTGGTTTCATCGATTCTGTATGAGTGAAGTGGGATTTGCAGTTGTGCATTACGGAAACAAGTTTTAATGAAATAAATGCTGCGAGTTATTATTTCATTGGAAATTTTATTATTATCCTACAATTTTTAATAATTTATCATGATTTTTTAGGTATCCTTTTACAGTCGATAAAATCCGTTCAGAGGAACAAGTTTTTCCATCGAAAAAAAGGTTATGCCAGGAAAGTAGTTTGAGTGTTTTCATCTCCTTGACAGCGTCTTTTTACTAGAAACTCGATAATCGATGGAAAAACATAAGACGAGGCCCGGCCTCTTCTTTTTTACCGTCTCTGTATACCACGATTTTCCTGATATCGTGGAACTTTAATAAAATAACTGAAATTCCGGTATTGTTGCGCTTTTGCTTTTTTCTAGCATTCTTCAAGTGTGCAAAGAGTATATGAAATTTTACAGGTTATCGATTGTGATAGTGATGGTAAGTATAACAAAAAATCACTGATGTTTGGTTTTTTTAATTTACTTGGATTTTTCTCCTCGATTTGTATCTGTTTGTTTTGTTTTTTTTTTTTCTTTGTAGTAGTTGTTTTTACACTTTTGCTTTTTAAAATCGCACGCAAAGTTTCACTTCTCCCGTGTGTTCTTTAACACACAACAGTTTTTTTTCTTTGTAGTATTTGTTTTTACACTTTTCATTTTTAAAATCGCACCCAAGGTTTCACTTCTGCCATGTGTTCTTTAACACAAAACAGTTTTTTTCTAAACTTTTTGGCATTTTTTGTAATTCTTTAATGTTTTAGCAATAAACGAGCATTATGAATGTCTATTTAGTTTTTAAAAATCGATACTCTTGGAATCGAATTGGAAAAATATTTTATAGTTTTATGGATTTTTTATACAATGAAATTATAATTTTACGGATTTTAGGTATTTCAAATATTTCAAGAAATTTTCATATTGCATGTAATTTATAAAGTTTCATTTATTAAATGGTATTTTCAACAATTTTCGAAGTTTCTGTGGATCACTATACAGAATTCTATAATTTCATGCTATATTATTTACAAAACTGACTATTTTCATCACTTCATTTCATCTTTCAATAAACATTACGTTTTTGTGTTTTTTTAGTATTTAGTCAATCGGAACAATTTTGTGATTTTTAATTTTGAAGTCTAGAATCACATATTTTTACTGTTTGTGTTATATGTAACGAGATTCGATTTTTGTGATTTTCGAGATTCAGATTTTTTTATTTTCATCTTTTTAGTATTTTTTAAGATTCTTTAATTTTTGAGCAATAAACGAACATTATGATTTTTTTTTTAGCTTTTTAAAATTTGATACTGTAGGAATCAAAGTTGAAAAATACTTTTTAATTTTCATAGATTTTTTTAAAAATTATAATTCTACAGATTTTAAGTATTTCAAAGATTTCTAGAAATTTCGTATTGCATGTTATTTGTGAACTTTTTTTTCAATGAACTAGTATTTTCAACAATTTATTAAGAAAAAATTTGTTTTAGAAAAATATAGTTATTTTCTGTGAAATTTTATGATTTATAATTTCACAGTCCAGGATTATGCATTTTTAATGATCGAATTATATGTAGCGAAGTTCGATTTTTGTGATTTTCGAGATTCAGATTCGTTTTTTTCTAATATTTGTGGTATTTTTCGTAATTCTTTGATTTTCGAGCTATAAACGAGCATTATGAATTTTTTTGGCTTTTTCAAATTCGATACTGTAGTAGTCAAAGTTGAAAAATATTTATATTTTCATACATTTTTTCAAAAATTCTAACTTCACATATGTAAAGTATTTCGAAGATTTCAAAAATTTTCGTATTGCATGTTATTTATAAACTTTTATCAATTTACAGGTATTTTCAACAATTTTCAAAGTTTTTATGGATCACTACACAGAATTCTAAAATTTCATACTATATAATTAGAAAACTGACTATTTTCATCACTTTCTCTTAATTTCAATGAACATTTTTTTCCATATTTTTTCAAGTCAATTTTATGTACAATTTATGTACAATTTTATGATTTTTAATTTTGAAATGCAGAATCTCACATTTTTAATTTTCGGGTTATATGTAGCAAAATTAAATTCTTGTAATTTTTGAGTTTTAGATTTTTTTTTCTAATCTTTTTGATAATTTTTGTAATTCTTCAATTTTTGAGCAATAAACGAGCATTACGAAGGTCTATTCAGCTTTTTAAATTTTTTAAGTTTGATACTTTAGGAATTACAGTTGAAAATTTTTAAATTTTTTTCAGATTTTCATAGAAATTGTAACTTTTCAGATGTCAGGTATTTCAAAGATTTCTAAGATTTTCGTATTGCATGTTATTTATAAACTTTTTTTTTACCGGTATTTTCAACAATTCGCAGTGTTTCTTTGGATCACTATACAAAATTCTATTCCATGCTATATTATAAACCCTAATCGATAGTTTTGTTATTGCAAATTTTTTTTTAATTTCAATTCCAACGTAACTAATATTCATCTAGTTTCCAATTCATTTTAACAGTAAAATGAATTTTATTTGCCGGTACTAAATTCAACATACATTTAAATTTCCCGCGTGCGCCAACTGAACGCGCAGACTCCCTCGAGTAGAGAAGTTTCACTTCAAAATTTTTTTGTAATTTGAATGAATTGATTTGAATTAAGGAGGACGAAACTAAACTCACCCGGATATATTCCTCATTGAAGTTTATAAAAATCAATATTTACTTCAGACTTCAACTTCTACAATTTTTCTTCCCATACCTTTAACCACTCGAATTCAATTAAACTAGTGTATATTTCTATTCCTTGAAACACCTCTAACTTGCTCGAAACGCTCATCAGATCAGCGTTTGAGTTTCCAGTCGAAAAGCTTTTTGAAGGAGAGAAAAAATTCAATAAGCGCCTGCGAGAACGAGTCCAGCCACATCGACTTAACGATCGCGCCGGGAAAAAAGGGGCTGATGAGACGAAACGAACTTGTAACGGAGGGCCAACGGATTTCGTCAAACTTTCGCCAAATTTTCGGACGTCCACTTTCGTGTTTGTTTCCCGTTTCCGCGTCGGCAGGCGAGATCTGGACTTTCCCTCGCTCCACGTTATTGCTCACCTTGTCCATTCATAGGGGCTGAGAACTACGAGCGTCCCAAAAAAGTTTGGATCCTCTTAACGAGCTGTAGAGACTCGAACAATGTGCCCAACGTCTTAGACGTCGAGTTTTTCAATCTTTTTTTTTTTGGTAAACGCCCTTTCGATGTAAAAATATTTCAGAGGTTATGTATGGAAAAAAGAAGCAATGGAATTGAAAGACTCAAAAAATGACACTGATTTTCACGAATATTTAAATTAAGAATTTATAATTATTATCCAGAACTTATTACATATGATCTTCATAACGATCAATGCAATTTTTTATTATTTTACATTTGTTACAATACTATCGATATTATGACCATAACGATCTATTTCGTTTATTTATAATTGTGTCATTAACGATTGATTGTTAATTTCAGGGGGTTTTAATCGGCGGGAAAATAATTATTATTTCATGTGAAAAGAAAATATAATGAATGTGAAAATCAATTGCAATACAAACAACGATAAAAAAATGTGTTGACTTCATATAAATTATTTTTGAAAATAAAGTGATCAATAAAAATGGAAATAAAAAAAACTGACAATAGTGAAAATAGTGTAAAAATAGGCTAAAATGATGGAAAATGTTTTTCTTTTGTAAAAATTGAAGATTCTTAATTTTTACTACATCTAAAAAAACAAAAATTTACGAAAAATGTGGAGAAAGTGTGAAAATAGGTAAAAATGATGGAAAACGTTTTTCTATTGTAGAAATTGAAGATTCTCAATTTTTACAAACTCAAAAATAACAAATATCACAAAAGTAGTGAAAAAAGTGTAAAAATAGGTGAAAAAGATGAAAAATTATTTTCTGTTGTCAAAATTTAGCATTATTATATTTTGCTAACTAAAACAAAAAGAAAGTTCTGTTTTCAGAACAATAATTATTATCGATTTTTGGCTAGGATAACTTAGAAAGTGTCACTTATTATTGACTTGATATTTCAATTAGAAATGTATAATTATAATCCATAATTTATTGCATACATTCTTCATAACGATCGATGAAATTTTTCAACGTTATGCAATTGTTATTATACTATCGATATTATCAACATTACGATCTATTTCGTCTATTTATAATTGTGTCATTAACAATCGATTGTATAATTTCGGGGGTTATAATAAGAGGAAAATTTAGTATTATTTATTGTGAAAAAAAAGGATAATGAGTTGAGATACCATCGAAATATGAACAACAAAAATATCACTTCACTTAATATAAATGATTTTTGAAAAAGAAGTGATCAATAAAAATGGGAATAAAAAATACTGACAATAGTGAAAATAGTGAGAAAATAGGTGAAAATAATGAAAAATGTTTTTCTGTTATAGAAATTGATGATTCTTAATTTTTACTAACTCAAAAATAACAAGAATTTATATAAATAGTGAAATAAGTGTAAAAATAGATGAAAATGATGGAAAATGATTTTCTGTTGTAAAAATTGAGGGTTATTATATTTTACTAACTAAAAATAAACGAAAATTCTAGTTTTAGAAGAATAATTATCATCAATTTTTAGCTAGAATAACTTAAAAAACGTTTCACTTAATATTGGCAAAATATTTCAATTAGAAATTTTTAATTATAATCCTTAATTAATTAGGATATGTTCTTCATAACGATCAATGTAATTTTTTATTAGTAAACAATTTTTATTATACTATCGATATAATTAACATTACGATCTATTTCATTTTTTTATAATTGTGTCATTAACGATCGATTGTAAAATTTCGGGGGTTTTATTGAGAGTAAAATTTAGTATTATTTATTGTGAAAACAAAAGGATAATGAGTTTAAAAAGCATCGAAATATGAAAAACAACAACAAAATTAGTTGACCTACTATCAATGATTTCTGAAAATGAAGTGCTCAATAAAAATGGGAATAAAAAATACTGACAATAGTGAAAGTGGTGTGGAAGTAGGTTAAAATGATGGAAAATGTTTTCCTGTTGTAAAAATTAAGGATTCATAATTTTTACTAACTAAAAAATAACCAAAATTCACAAAAAATGTAAAAAAAGTGAGAAGATAGGTGAAAATGATGGAAAATATATTTCTGCTCTAGAAATTTAAGATTATTATATTTTACTTACTAAAAAAACGAAAATTTTAGTTTCAGACAAAAAATTATTATAAATTTTTGGCTAGAATAACTTAAAAAATGTGTCACTCATTATTGACCTAATATTGAAATTAGTAATTTATAATTATTATCCATAATTTATTACATATGATCTTCATAACGATCAATGAAATTTTTTATTATTTTATAATTGTTATTATACTATCGATATTGTTAACATTACGATCTATTTCATGTATTTATAATTGTGTCATTAACAATCGATTGTATGATTTCGGGGGTTTTAATAAAAAGAAAATTTGGTATTATTTGTAAAAAAAAAGGATGATGAGTTTAAAAATCATCGAAATATAAACAACAACAAAATTAGTTGACTTAATATAAATGATTTTTGAAAATGAAGTGAAAAAAAAATGAAAATAACAAATTCTGAAAAATGGTATAATGATGGAAAATGTTTTTCTGTTATTTAAATTCAGGATTCTTATATTTTACTAACCCAAAAAAGATTTTTCAACCAGATTTTTTGTTATTTTTGTTGTTTCTTGTTATTTTTGTTATTTTTCGTTATTTTTGTTATTTTTTGTTATTTTTGTTATTTTTCGTTATTTTTGTTTTGTTTTTTTGCTATTTTCGTTGTTTTTTGTAATTTTTTATTATTATTTCATTCATTTTGTATTGTGTCATTACCGATTGATGATTCAATTTTAAGTTGTTTTAATCAGCAGGAAATAGAATTGAACGACTCAAAAAATGACACTGATTCTCACGAATTCATAGGAAATTTCCACGCTTTTTCGCCTGTACACAATGAAGCTAAAAGTGCTGCTAAAGAACTTTTGGCGCGTGCAAGAAAGCTTGAAAGTTGGAGATTAAAGGAAGAAGGTTCTCGTAGTCTCGTGGACAAGACTCAACGAGATGCGGAGTAAGAAACGTTTCATAAACTGCTTTCGATGAAAGGGGAAACCATGTCGGATCTCGGCAAAAGCAGCTCTCCCAAATGGGCAACTTACAAGGAGAAAACGAAACCCGGCATGTTGCCACCCTTTTTTTGCCTGGCTGCAGCACAATCGGGAAATGAAACAATGAGCACATCACTTTTTCCTTACGATCCCTTTGTTGTCGAGTGGTCTATGGTGGATGTAATTTTCCGACGAAAAAACATCAGTGTCAGATCGTGCGGGGGATACATATTCATCATTATGACCATTCATTCGAAGAATGTGAATAAGAACGTGTTTTGAACATGACAAACTCTTTTTTTTTATCTCGTTTGTACGAACGATTTTCTGGGGTTATTTCTATATTCCCATGCCCCTAGAAATCAAACACTCACATCAAACATATCAGGACTTTTGGCCGCCCAATTAGTCGGCACGTGTCACGATGCTCGGGATATTCAAAGTTGTTTTTGCCTCCCCGGGGACTACGGGGGTGCGAGAAGTAGGGGCAGCAACACCCTCGTCTAATCTCTAATGCAGCAACCCTTTTCATGCAGCAACGCGTGAATGGCAAAAACCGGAAATTCTCATAATGTGTCTTCCATAAGCTGGATCCTCGCAGGAAGATGTATGAATCATCTGTTCTGATTTTTTTTTTATTTTTTTTTTTATTAGTTCATAATATACTGTATCATCGATGATAAGAAAAAAAAATACAAACAAACAATGCTCTTTCCGAAGAAATAATAACACTTGGAATTAGTGAAATCATTGAAAAACTTGGAAAATTTTTTGAATCTTCTTACTTCTCGCCACAGTAAGTACCATTTTTAAAAAGTATCAAGTAGATAAGCTAAGATTGGTTCAAACCCTGAGTATTTCAAAGAAGTATCTCCTGATATCTCTTCATCTTATGGAAGAATTCTTGCTGCTGCCATCTGACAAAAAATTAGTTCTTTACAGTAGATCAGCTAAGTAGGTTCTGACCAGAACCGGCTTAGCTCATCTACTGATACAAAATTAGTCCTTCATAGACATATTGAAAAAAAGTGCTGTAAAGAAAGTGAGATGGAATTGTTGGAAGTCGTTTGCTATGCGTTGGCATTATGATGATGTACGTACATCTTATTGTACATCTTATGTTGGTGTATTGGTACTTCACATACATATATGCACAGATGAAAATTGAAGAACATGATGGACAGACGTATTTCTGAGACTGCACGAGAGAAAACCAATATTTTGTCTCACTCTCCCTCAACTGGCCATATACCAGGTATATAAGCTCAAATTCGCTGTTTGCTCATAGATAACGTTAGTGAGCGTATTACCACCTACCATGAAAATGTCTCACTGTTTTAGTATGAGTTCGACATCTGTTCACATCAATCAGTGCACATCATAAGCGATTTCATACAACAACATACGTTTTTCTTTGTGTAATCATGTC
>JAPYZL010167830.1:0-11138 GCA_030522825.1 Platygaster orseoliae
CGAAATTCGACATCAAAGAACGTAATGAGTAGATTTCTGAAAAATTGCTGTCAATTTGCTGAAAGTAGGTGATAAAAATTTCAGTCAAAACCGTTGCCTCATACTTTCGCATTCATTTGTTATGCAATTTTGGTAGTTGAAATATTCTGTAAGGAATCGACTGTATTTTAGATAATAAAGTATGCATTATCATTACCATTATTTCTATACCATTGATACAAAATATATCCATTGCAAATCCATTATTTAGATATGCTACAGAAATGATCCTGTAAAGTATGACTTGATATTAATCAAAATTCGCTACTTCTTAACCTTTCAGCAAAATATTTTGAATGCGAGAAAAACATTTCTCATGTCCATCTGGTGGGTGTGTGGAGGTACTAACCTGAACACGCGCGAAATTCAAAATTTGAATATGAATGGATAATTCTCCCTAAATCATATAAGGCCTTTTTGGCCTAATAAGGATTTTGGTCCTTATTAGGTTCATATTAGGTGCACCTTATAAGAATCGACGAATCTTATAAGGTTTATATTAGGTTGGTCTTAGAAGAAAAATTCTAATAAGATTTCCGGAATTCTAATAAGATTTTGGGAAATTCTTATAAGACCAAAAATCATTAGGGGAAAAGAGATGCGAAGGTGAAAGTGAACCCATCCCCTTAATATGTGCAGTCTACAGTTGACGCTAAACAAAAAAAGCTTTCGCCAATGAGTTCTGTTCTATTGCGTTCTGCTTGCCACCAAACACATGAAAAACATATTTATCAGATATTAGCTTCATCCGATTAACAAGTGTTGCTGAAGCAAGAGTTCCTGCCAAAGGAACGTAAATATATGTGGCAATAATTCACAATAAATACTGAAAATTAGTAAAAAATATTACCGCATACAACAATTGTTGTCATACTACTAAAAATGCGTATGGCAACGATTTCTGCTCGATTGCACTCTATTTGCCACCAAATAAATGAAACGAACATTTATCGGATACTGCTATCAAATTGGCTAAAATTGTTTCGGCTACAGTTTCTGTCAGGCAAACATAAATATACTCGTATGCGGCAACTTTTACACCAGATTGCTCTCTGATTGCCTATTTACAATTTCTTATGTTTTTGCAAATATCTTATGAAAATAATTCAAGGCAGATTATCTGCAAATTGAAAAAAAATGTTGCTGCAACGATTTTTGTCGAATTACTAAAAATGTGTGCGACAACGATTTCTTCTTTATTGCGCTCTGTTTGCCACCAATCAAATAAAACAGATATTTCCTAGAAATTACCATCGCATTAGCAAAAATCGTTGCTGCTACAGTTTTTGCAAATCACCTAGAAATAATTGCGTCAATAATTTTTGTAGTATTGTTCACCAGTTGCCTTCGTCAATATCGGACGAGCTTGCGAGTAAAGATTTCTAGCAATTTGCAAAAAAATTTCAAAGAAATTATTTACAGCAAACATTTCTTCTACATTTCTTGGTAAGGTTGGTTTATTAGGTAATTTTATTGTTTTGTTTTAATCACAGTAGTGAGGTACGTAATAAAACATTGCAAGAAATTAAATAAAAACTTAGGACGGAGCATTCTTATAAAAAAATTTGTTTATACATATCATTATAAATAATTTGGCGTTGACTAGGTAATATTTCTCGACTATCCTGTAAGAAGTAATGTCTACGAAAATTTACTCATGTTAAAAAGGAAAATTATTTTATTTAAATATGTATTGTTTTTAATAAATTGTTGTATGCATTGTTTCGTCAACCTGTTATTGTCATAATTGCATCAGGAAATAATGTGCACCAATTACGCGATCATTGATAAATAATTATTTTATTTTTGTTACCAAAAGAATTGTTACATAACCAACTTCAAGTTGAACAACTGTTGTTGTCGTAAGTACTACAGACGTTCAAGAACAATGCACGAAATTCAAACTTACGTTTATGAAAAATAATTGTTATAAACAAATATTAGTAAACCATAAATTTTTGATTGCTGTTCTTCAAGATCCAACGTGAGATTGATTTATTGCTATCTATTTCGCGTTTCGAAAAAGATTCCTTGTAATCCATTTTAAAATTTATTTGTCAATTTTTGTATAAATTACCCCCAAAAAATATTTTGAATGTAAAATTTGGAGGTGAGGGCTCTTTTCTCAAAATGTTAGAAACAAAAAAAAACACAAATCTTTCGCATGCGCTCAGTAAGGGCTTAAATTCATTTGAGTGATTTATGCTATTAAGTTATATATGAAAATGTTTCTTATACAGATTCTGTGCATTGAAATTACTACAAGATTATACGTCCCATTTTACTTTTAGTAAATCTGGACTCGAGCATTTCCAATCACTCACCTGCCCAAATTGAATGACGATTAATCATTATTTACAAAACTCGAATTCAGCATTTATAACTTTGAGTCTTTTGTAGTACGCAGAACATACGTTTCTTCATAATTTTTCTATTATAATTGAATACAAAATTGTTATAAATCAGAAGCAAAGAGTTAACGTATATTATTGGGAATCAGGGACCTCAAATTAGAAACCATCAGTTTTGGCAAGGCACGTATAATATACCTGTATATACATATATAGGTATATAATACGTGCCTTGCCATAACTGATGGTTTCTTATCTGAGGTCCCTGTTTGGAATTAATAGCAGTGCGAATAAAATCTTACTCCTTATCACTAGTTACCAGAAGCAAGGGGAGGAAATATGTGGTGTTTATGAAGTAATTAACATTTGTGCAAAGTCTTCATCACAAAGATTGTCGTTATTGCAAGTCATAAAACTAGGCAGGTGAGTGACTGGAAATGCTCGAGTCCAGATTTACTGAAAGTAAAATGGGACGTATAATATTGTAGTAATTTCAATGCATAGAACCTGTATAAGAAACATTTTCATGTATACCTTAATAGCATAAATCACTGAAATGAACTGAAGCCCTTACTGAGCGCATGAGAAAGATTTGGGTTTTTTAGTTGGTAACATTTTGAGACAAGAGCTCTCAACTCCAAATTTTACATTGAAAATGTTTTTTGGGGGGATATGGATATTTTTTGGTAAACTGTCAATTGACTGCTACTGACCAAATCTTATTTACTAAACTTATATAAATTTGTTTAGTGTTTTCTAACAATTTATTTCGTAGACTTAAATTATAATACATTTCATCAAGAAAATGGCATATAAATGATAAATTTCTAAGTGAGTAAGTTATAAATAAATGAGTAAATTCATGTTAAACAACAATTGAATTCTTACTCATTAATTATAATTTAATAATTTATAATTTTATCCCTCAACAATCTTCAACACCGATTATTCTAAATGAATCTTCAAAATAAAAGCTAAACAAAAGTGGCAGAAATTATTCAATTGGAAATAATTAAAGTCATTCATATAAATCAAAGTAGCAATTTAAATTTTGGAAACATCTGGTCTCGATATTTTTGGTAAATTCTGTCAAAATTGAAATTAATCATCACAATCAATGATTAATAAAAGTTTCGTATATTTCGGCGCAAATTGAGGTACTTTATTTATTTACCGTTTTCATTATTGATATATAATAAATTATTTTAAAAATAACCCTCGCGGATGAAAATTACGTAAGGCTTACGTAAGTTACGCCTAGCTTACGTCAAACGTGGAACATAATGTGCTGTGAAATCGTATGATGCATTGGCAACTCACGAAGACTTATTTTTTATTAAAATCGACAACTATCAGGGCGGAAGTTGCTGAAACAGTGAAAAATCTGATAATAATGAGTTACGACATTTGGTGTTACACAACTTAACCTAACTCCAAATGTCGTCAGTCATTATTTTCAAATTTTTCACTGTTTCAGCTATTTCCGCCCCGATAGTTGTCGTTTTTAATAAAAAATAAGTCTTCGTGAGTCGCCAATGCACCATACGATTCCACAGCACATTATATTCCACGTTTGTCGTAAGCTAGGCGTAATTTACGTAAGCCTTACGTAATTTCCATCCGCGAGTAAAACTCGATATTGGAGAAAAATTTTCCCTGTTTTTTCAATTGTTCAGCTAAAAATTAATTATTTTAGAATAATCTTCTCATTTTGCAGTGAAGTGATATTTCAGAACTTTTACATTATAAAAATATTATATTTTTATATTTGCCAGAGCATGCAGTAAACTATATTTATTGATGCTAATTCACCATAACTACTTATTGAATTTAAAATTTTGTTGAATTTTACTCGATATATAAATAAATAAGAGGATTACAGAAAAACATTCACGTGAATGTGTAACTTTTTTTATTATTACTTATTTATTTCAACGCAACACAAAATATATACTTCGATAAATTTACATTTCTATAGATGACAATATTCCTCCAAAAATTTTAATTTTTGGTGTTTAAAATTAGAAAACAAGTTTTTTAGAAAAGAAATGCACTGTAAATTCAAATTTATAGAAGAAAAGTGTTATTTATAGGAATATAAATTTATCGAAATACATTTCAATGGGTCCCTGCTAACACATCGAATTTATTTCATTGTATTGGAAAAAAAATGATTACACATTAACGAGAATGTTGCGTGCAATCCTCTTTTTATTTATGGAGTAAAATCAAACAATGTTTTCAACTCAATAAGTAGTTACCATAAACTTGCTCTTTTATGATGTATCTTGAACTTATTTTACATCAATAGAAATATTTAAAATTTATGTATTCAAAATATTTATAAATCACGTTCATATAATTAAAAATCGAGCACATAGAAATTTATGAACTAAAAAAATTTACATTTTTACATAAAACCATACAGACTGCATTATTTACAAGCAATTTGATTGAAATTCTTAGCGACAATAATTTACATCAATAGAAATGCAACATTTTTTTTAATGAAAATGGTAAAACTTGGATATCGCGGCTTTTGCTCAAAATGGCCTGAAAGTTTTTGGATTTCTCTAAAAATGGCTTATTTTAACAATAAAAACCGTGAAAGTTGGAGAAAGAAGGTTTCGGTGACGGGGATTGTTTAAACAAATGCTAAAAGTGCCATTATAGTATATGAATTTAAGTGAGTTGTAACGTTAAAATAATACCAACGCGTACGCGTCGCATTTGGAAAAACCAGTGAAGTGCGCGAATATCGACGGGAATTGAAAAAAAATCACGATAATTAGTGTTGCGAGCAATAGAAAGTTGTACTAACATTGAGGTTATGTTGTGACGTTTGGGTTTTGACTCGGCGGGTGTACGGGATTTAACTACTTGGTATTGGCAACTCTGCCGATACATAAAAAAAGCCGCGATATCCAAGTTTACCCGCACTGACAATTTTCTCAAATTGACAAATTTGAGAAATATATAAAATAAAGATTTACAAACTCGTCAATAATTTCGTTCTCAGTGACAATTACTATCTTTCACTTTTGTTTTGATTGCCACCGCGGCACCGCTGGGTACCGCCAGCTGACGAGTTTTGACGCGTAGAATCACATCGCGCGTATACGCACATGCACGCAAAACATGCTTGATCGCATACCACTACTTTTACAAATTTCTTTGGCGAAATAGTTGTAGAACTCAACGCTTCTGATTTTCATAAATTAATTATAAATACTTCGCGGCTTTTTGAGTCTTAAAAAAATGTTCACATTATTAATTTGTCATCCCAAAACATTTTAAGCATACACATTTGTACAGTCTCGGCTTCATTAAAAAGTTATTCGTTAAAAACGAATCGGTGTCGTCTGCTAACGAACATTTTTCTGTAAGTATTGCTACTGTAGTCGCCTTTACCTCTCTCAGACTACAGCCTGCAATGATTGTTGTAAAACAATTCTATCAAGCGCTTTTAAGTGAATCAATAAAATTGTGATACTAACTGCAGTATAACATTAAGAAGGCGATCTTCTAAAACTGCTACAATTGTAACAGCAATTAAAAAAATACCAAAATTTGTAAAGTGCTTCTGAAAATATATTACCTGCAAAATACATTTGTCAGTTGTTTGATAATTTTCTAGTTACATGATTAGATGTAAAAATTTTTTTTTTTCGACTCGATACTTCGTTACTTGTAGCGGA
Organism: Platygaster orseoliae; assembly: GCA_030522825.1. Classification (NCBI taxonomy): domain Eukaryota; kingdom Metazoa; phylum Arthropoda; class Insecta; order Hymenoptera; family Platygastridae; genus Platygaster; species Platygaster orseoliae. The sequence goes on from JAPYZL010167830.1 coordinate 6,089, forward strand.
GTATCTTGGTGTTGAAAATACCAAGTAACGATGTATTTTCGGTTACTGATTATTTCGTTACATTTAACGGAGTATTTTCTGTCGACTCAATGCTTCGTTACATGTAACGAAGTATCTTAGGGTCGAAGATACCTGAGTAACGATGTATTTTTGATCTACTGAATATTTCGTTACATATAACGAAGTATTTTCGGTCTACTCGATGCTTCGTTACTTGTAACGAAGTATCTTAGTGTCGAAGATACCTGAGTAACGGTGTATTTTCGATCGAATGAATATTTTGTTACATTTAACGGAGTATTTTGTCGTCCAAGATACTTAACTACATGTAATCATGTAACGGTCGAGTATCTCGTTACTTGTAACTTGTATTTTTCTACGTAAGTCGTTACAAATATATTTGATTATGCGCATCTCTGCTCCACTGAATAATATTCATCGAACTACATTCATTGCTATTGAATAATACATTATAACCACATTGAACCTCATTAGAAAAGTAGAATATTCATCATAGAAATCGATTGACGCAGGAATCTCCTTGCAACAGATTTCAATAATAAAAACTGCTGTAAAATCATTCCATTAAACATCATTGCCACATTGGTTAATGGAATTCTATGGAATTTTCTAACCAGGGTAGGCACCAGGACCATAGAGAGGGGGGGGGGTGACGGGGTATTTCCCCCTGGGCCCGATAAGATACTAGCCGAGTTGCGGTAGAAAAGAAATCACATTATTAAATATATCCGAGTTGCGGTCATTTTTAAATTTCCGAGTTGCGGTCGTATCCGAGTTGCGGTAATTTTTAAACTTCCAAGTTGCGGTCGTATCCGAGTTGCGGTATTTTTTGAATCATGTTTCAGTCTACTGGAATAGCGACTGTCCAGAAGTGAATAAATATTATGAATTATACAGGGTGTACCAAAATCCCCGTACCGTAAAGAAATCCAATATTCCTTTTTGAATTTGAAGTCGAAAAGTCCTTTTACATTTTTTACAAAGCTCAAAACAAAAAAAGTGATTCAAGTTTGAAATTTGAACAATAAATCCGCTTTTTCGACAAGTGGGGATGAAAACTACAAATTGAACTCTAACCGAATTTTTTCATACTTTTCTGCGTCGAAAATACCTTTGCAAAAAGTCTTTCACAAAACTCAAAACCAAAAAATTATATTCAAGTTTAAAATCTAAGGAATCTGATTGGTTGAAACTTCTAACTCGAATATCTTTTTTGATTTTGAGTTTTGCAAATAATGGTAAATGACTTTTAGATTCAGGAAAATATGAAAAAAATTTGAGTAAATTTTGGTACGTGGTTTTCATCTCGACTCCTCGTAAGAGAGAGTTTATTATTTATTTATAAATCGGGTAAAACACAGTGGTACTGTACAAAAAAATCATGTTCTGCAAAATTATATACCATCGGCGAAGATACGTTTTCAAGACAAACCGGAGAGCATTGTCACGAGAGCAATATTTGAATTTCGCTCTGGAAAATAAACACGCTGAAATGTACAATTTTTTTCATTCATTTCACTCTAAACGCAACTCGGGTACGACCGCAACTCGGAAGTTTAAAAATTACCGCAATTCGGATATGACCGCAACTCGAAATTTTGAAAATTATGGGTTTTACCACAACTCGGTATCAACCCCCGATAATTTTTCAGGGGCCCGGATATTTCGAAGTCAAAAATTCGAAAAAAAAAAAGATTAGCAATTGTTTTAGCGGAGATACTCTAAAAACAAAGGTCGCCAGTTTTTTTTGGTGACGATACCCTAAAAAAAAGGTCACTATTTTTTTTGGCAAGGGGCCCGTAAGATTCCTCCCCCTGGGGCCCGGAAATCCTCTCCACGGCCCTGGTAGGCACAATCGAAAACGTGAAGCGTGTGCGGAATAATTCTATGTCATATTCGAGAGAAGGACTTGTAGAAATTAATGAATATTGACTATTTCTAATAATTCAGGGTTCAGGATTATTTCTGAAACCAATATTTAACATGAACCACGTAAAAAATTTTCTAAACTCTATTTGTGCCAATTTTTTCGCCTCTCAAAACTTTTTTGCATGAGATTGCTGAGACTGCAGAACTTGTTTTTATACCATTGATGCGAATCGGTGTTATTATATTTTTCAGCTATTTCGTTACTGACTTTGATAACATTTTGGCTACCACCGCAGAGTGAGATAAAAGTTACGCTGGGGGCATGTACAGCGCTTATTGTGACGGTGTTCCTTATTTACTTTGGATATAAAGTTCCACCGAATGGTCAATGTGTACCTTATATAGGTAAGTTTGTGGAATATTTGTTTAAAAAATTTATTAATATGCTACCTACAGGGAACTCATGTCGAAAAGAGTATGTTGACTTTTGCAAGTTGTCTTTTAAACCGAGGTAAAAAGATATCGTTTAGACAACTTTTGCAAGGTCAACATTTAAATGATGACTGAAGTATACATACAGTAGTTGTCTATTCGAGCCCGTTAAAAATACTTCATTCAATTGACTCATGCAAGTTAACTTGTAGGCTAAACCAAAAAGATGACTTAAGGTGAGCTTTACCCGGTTGTCCTTTTGACGTCACTAAGAATGATCACTTTCAGTCCACTTTCTGGAGACACCTATTGGTCAGCCGTAAAAAACACGACGCAGTCAGTATTCTTACAGTCAACTTTGCGGAAAGGACAAATGGGTCATCTAAAGGCAGCTTTTCATAGTCGTCTATCAGAGCGCATTGAAAAGACTTTATTAAATTGATTCATGAAAGTCAACTCGTAGGCAAAATCAGAAAGGTCAGAGCAGTGTTGTCAGATTTTGACCCACAGGCTGCATATACAGCATATTATATAGATATACTGCTAGCATTACACAGTATATATATACATACTGAATATGGGGCTTGTCGATTAAAATCTAACTACCCAGGACCAGAGTACCATAGGTCAAATCAAGAATTGATTTTTAGAAGTTTTTTGTTTCAATTTCTACAAGTAACATAACGAGCTGCTCATAGGTTTGCTCACTAATTTCGTATTGATTACTGTAGACTCATATTTATTTTGCTAAACAGGTTTCTAATTAAAACCTGGTGGAGAACTTGACCTTTTTTTTCACAGAAACCATGAATTTTTCGATTTCTTGCTAGTATTTTTTTGTTTAAAAATATGTGTCGTGGGTTGGGAAAGGTTTCTTAATTCAAAAGTCCCATAATCCACTTCAGGAGGTTTATTTATTAGTATCAAGACTTGTCGCGTAGAGTTACAATTCCTAACTGACGTGGCTAGCGCGACTAGCGCGGCACCTCCGGCTTGTAGATGACGCTTGAGCACATGTGAGCATGATTCGTCAATGCTCGACACTTCCCTGCGCAGATTTTGCTTGGTCCTCCAAGTAATAATAATGATGAATTAGAGTAATAAATCAAAGATAAGGATATTTGAATAACAGTGAACCGAATATAAAGTAATTTACGTTCTATGGGCACAATAATTGCAAATAAGAATATTTCGACGTACATAGTTCCTACAATTAATCATCCTTTTACAAAAATATTCATTTTCCTTCGAAGATGTTTAAATTTCCTTTCGTAAAAATACAAATGTTATAGAAATAGTTTTACATACTTATACATTGACTATAAATGTAACAGATTGAAAGAAAATTTTCTTCGCTGGAATGCGAACAAAGTTCTTCGAGTATCTGCACGATATGTACATGTTTCTTTACGTTTATGAGTACATTCTTTTCGGAATAGTTAGTTTTTACTAAGAATGAAAATAAAACAATAAATTTTTCCCTATGTAACATTATTTCATATCTTAGTAGCTTACTTCTTTTCCCTTTAGATACTATTTTCATGCACAAATATTCCGTAATAATTTTCTACAATATAAAATTGCAATGTACTAAGGGGTAATTAGGAAATAACAATCATTGATCAATTATAAAAATCTAACAACAATAATTTCTATTTCAACAATAAAATTTTTCCATCGATCAGAATATAGCTTGTGAATAATAATTCTCGTATAAAATTTACAAATCCTTGAAAGAGAATCAAAGGTAAGGTAGCTAGTTATTTTTCCAAGAAACGAGAAAAATACTTAAACTGATTTATGACTTTTCATTTTTGTTAGGCAAAACATGCGTTTCAAATGATTGATATTTTTACATTTTCTAAGTAGTTAGATTTAGCTGATGACAGAATTGCGTTATTTGATAATGATAGAGTACCCGTTCTGTCGAAGTTGAAACTTTTCCGGTGTACCTTTGTTCGAAGCTGCTACAATGATACATTTATTATTCATTAGCAGAGGAAGTAGTGCTACTGAACTTTAAGTAAAGCATGTTATCCGATGAGATATGCATCCATATGTATAAAGCCATCTTCGTAATGCAGGACATAGTTGATGCGTAGTTCTTCCAGAAGTCGTGGCGAATCTCCAAAGTGTAGTTGTGTGATTTGGCTTTTTACAATATATTCATAAGCATTTCAAACCAAAGCTTTGGCTCACTTTCAACCCTAAAATATAGATATTTTCCGATTTTCATTGAACCTTCGATTATTGGTAAGCAACAATTGAAATTCTCCGTCTTTAATTCCGATACATACGCTGCATTTGGGATCTAAGTTTTTTGTTCTTGTGTTGAATAATCCTCGTAGCTAGGTATTTTGACTACGTCTTCAGAATTGGTATTGGAATCGATTTCTTTTATTTCAGTCTGAGAGATCGAATTATTTTTTTGTCGTTCCAAACGTTCTTGGTGTTTTGGTAGTTGCTTTTCGTGAGCGGTTCCATTTGACGGAGTTTCAGCTGATTTATTCCGTTGAATGTTAGGAGTCTGTTCAAGGAGTTCTGTGTAATAATCTATTGAGAGACTTGTTTTTATGATTGATTGTGTTGTTTTCCTGTTAACTGATATTCCAAATTTTCGTCCATGAATGTAGTGTTTGTAACATCTTACTGACGATAGTATCGAGAGAAATTCTTTTTCAGTAACTGTGTAGTACTCTTCAGATTTATTCAAAGTCCTCGAAAAATT
>JAPYZL010167832.1:0-10505 GCA_030522825.1 Platygaster orseoliae
TTTATAGTCCATGGACTGTAAAACCAATATTGCGTGATTTCACTGTGGACACGCCCCCTCCAAGAATCACGCAAAAAACATGCTCCCCGAACATAAAATTAATTGATAACAAAACTTCTCCAGGAGTAATAATCTGCAGTACTATGATGAACCTAATGATTATACTATGTTTTTCAACAAGCATCTATCATACGTGAAGATAATAATTAATAAATCTAGTTCTTTTCATATAACTTTCAATCCGAGATAAGACAACTTCTCAACAATGTTCGATCTTAGATGAAATATAACCGATTCATCTATCGTTCCTTTACTCCTTTTTCTATAGTGATTTTTAAAGTCTTTCCCAAACACTAGATAAAAAATATGTTCTAGTATTTTCTAACAATAAGATGTTAAAATAAATAGATTCAAAAATCCAGGTGTTAATTAATAAAGGTCTAAGTTAAACAAATGCATACACATGAATTTTTTTTTTATTTCCCATTACTAAGAGAGTTGTGGTTTATTTTTTGTTGGGAATGTGCAGTGTGTTGCCCTAACCAAAAAGTGCTAGAAATAAGCTGGATAACTTCTTTTTCTTTAATTTGTATAGTTTTCTTTTGTTTAATTTTAAACGCTTGGAACTCCAGGCACATTTAATTAATCTAAAAAGTGTTTTGCATACTTTACTTTCCAAATTTTGAGAAAAACTTCTGTAAAAAGTCTTCACAACATGGAATAAAAAAGGAATTGTAATATTTGTTAAGGTATTCAAGAAATCTCGAAAACAGTTTAAAACTTCATTTTTCAAAAGTCTATTTAACATTTATGGTTGCAGTTTATTTTTGTTTATTACACCTGATTTTCTTTTTCCAGAGAATCATTGGAAAAGCAACAAGATGAAAAAACATCTCAAGAAAATCCCGTAAACACCAAAGCTTCCATGGAGAATTCGGAAAGACCTAAATCATCACAGGCAAAGTCTGAAAAATCTAAAATGTCTCTCGAAAAGTCACAAATTTCTAAAACGACTCATGATAAGAACCACGATATGGCCCGACGAGATCCTAGTAAAAGCAATAAGGACATTGAACGAGATAAAATGCGGGCCAAGCGAAATAATGACAGCAAGCTTTTAGCAGAGAAGGAAAAAGCTATAAAGAGAATTCTGGATTCGGACCAGTTAGTGCCCCCGGGAACGGAAGGCGAAGCTCTGGAATCAATAGAGAAGAAGAGTGGCGAAAATAACGACTCGTCCCCAAGAAATGGCAAGGACAAGCACAGGAGTAGCCCACCCAGGAAAAGGACGCGTTACAGGTCCAGAAATCGAAGAAGTCGCTCCAACACGGCAGAGCGAAAGCATATTGTGAATTCTCGGAGTCCTTTGAGACACCGCAGTCCATTTGGCGCAGATCGTCGCCGAAGGACGAGTCTTGAAAGGCTGAGCCCTGATGCAAGAAGGAGCATCGAACGCCACAGACGGCGATTAAAGGAGCGAGAACAGTAAGATTTTTTACTACTTTCCAGCCTTAACCTAAATATAATAATTTAGTAATTTCTGCAAATTAAATCTAGTGTTTGTTTTACTTTAAATTAGAATGCAAACGTTCATGAATATGAAAAAACTGATATGCGATTTTTTATCTCTATTATCATGAATCAACTCTAGCGTTTCAAAAAGAAACAAAATACGGTGCGAATTACTGAAGACCAAAATTCGCAGTGATAGGCTCGTCAGCACCCGAAGAAGTCGCAGCTTCGAACGCCGCAAAAGTCGCAGCGCAGAGAGGAGAAGGCGATACAGCCCTTCGCCGTTCAGGTTCAGTCGCAGCCCGAGGCGGAGAACCCGTAGCCGTAGCCGTTCCCAAGATCGCCGTGCTCCTAAAAAACGTTCTCCCTTCATCAACGAAATCACTCGCCAGTTCAACATAGAGTCCAAGTTGGTGGAACAACCATTCGCGCACACGGGGAACCCCTCGATTGTGCACCCGAGTGGTCCCCCCCAGTATCCACCGAGTAATCATATGATGACGGGAAGCGGTCCCTTCATGACCTTCGAACCGGTCCCACCACCGATCCCTATTATGAATTATAACGCGATGCCCGTGATATCGCAAGTGGATTATTCAGCGGGGCCAGTGATATTCAATCAACCGAATCCTGGACCTAGAATGTCTCTCCCAGGGATGATTCCACCTGGACCAAGGATGCCGATCCAGGGGATGGTTCCAACTTCGCCAGAGTCGCCGAAACCAGTGCCTCCGCCATCCATACACCAAGGTGCTTACCCTCAGTTAGGGTTGAAGCTGACACCACCGCGTCAGCAGCTCGTAATGGAGGATTCAAGGCGCCCTGTTCCAGGACCTAATTACAACCACTACCGACCACTATCCAAGCCTGCCAAGCGGGACTCGCCAGCCAGAGTGGAACGCTTGAAGACACCCGAACCACCAGTTATTTCGGATAATAATGTAATTTATAGTTTGGATATTGGAGGGGTGACATGTTCTTGAGGAATTGGTTGGCGACGAGGATTTCTTGCCTTCGTTTATGATTTTTGAGATGAGGAATTGATTTGGGTCTTTTTTTAAATATTTGAGGTATAGGGTTTGGGGCTGGGAAAAATATCGGTAAATATTGATATTTATTGATACATTTTAAAATCAGTAATTATCGATAACTTTTTGCGATAATGATATTTATCAACAGGCAACCAAAAATATTTATTTAAACGAAAAATATTTAAATAAATATTTTGGCAGAACAAAAATATTTGAAAGTTTTTCATTTTTAATTCCAAATATTTTCAACAATTTTTGACTATAAAAAATATTTACTTTTTATGCATGTTTCACCATTTAATTTTTCTTTAATTTTCATTTAATTATTTGCAAATCGAATTAAAGATGAAAAAATCAAATTTAAAATTTCATAAAAATACAAAATAAATGAAGGGCTGCCGGTCAAAACCAGCTAAGTGCCATTTTTTGCGAAATGCGTTTTTTTGCATTTTTGAAAAGTCTTATGTTTTGCCCACGTATTGATACATTTTTTTTAATTATTTAACACTGTCGAAAAGCTATGTACTGAGGTAGCTGCCAGTCAAAACCAGCTATGTGCCTGTGTAGTCTTATGAGAAAGTCACGTTTTAAAAATTGTTTTTAACATTTTTTGCTCGAATTCAACATTGTGCTGCCAAAAATCAGGCGTGTAATATATAAAAGAGTGTGTTTAAGGTCATGTTGATCGATATTTCTGTTTTACCTTTGTGTAAGTTGTCAGAGGATCGTAGAAGCATTGAAGCTAAGGATTTTGTTTAATTTATTTACACTAATAAAAAAAGTATTTTATGAAATACTGAGATATTGTACAACGTACATTGTATCTCAAGTACATTCGAACATTTACCCACAAAAAATGATTTGAAAACTTCGTTTTTAGGTACTAAAAAATGAGAAAAAGCAAGCAATGCCGTAAGCGACGTCAATGTGGCGAGGAGTATGTGAACAAGAAACACCGAATGTTGTAGAAAATGTCGAAAGAGAATATTATTATCGTAATAATTATTAACAATATGATAATAATGATAATAATATCTTAACATTAATCAGGGGCGGATCCAGGGTGGGGGCTTTGGGGGGTTCAAACCACCTTCCCCCCGAAATTTTTTTCTGTCATATAAGAAATCAAATTTGAGAGAAATCAAAATTAAGAGAAATCAAATTTGTAAATCATATAAGAGAGAAATTTGAGAGAGAGTTGATGACCTTTTTTTTTGGAAATCAAAAGATGAACATTCTGAAACCCCCCCTCCGCGAAATAATTTTCTGGATCCGCCCCTAACATTAATAATAAATGTTAAATAATATTTATTTAATGCTGGTAAATACTACAATAAGAAAAATAAATGAAAATGTTGAATAGTAATAATTTAATATTATTAAATGATATAAATATATTAATGTTACTTTATACAAACATTATGATAATATTATTATCATCATTACATTCATTATTTTTTTTTTGTGATTTATTAATGAAATATTCAAAAGCATAAAATAATATTGTTATTAAAAAGTTAATATTTTTTCTATTATTTTATGTTTTTTAATAATATTCATTCATGATCATAACAAAAAATAAATTGAATACTCAGTCACGGCAACAATGAATAAAATTAATCCACAATCAGATTCAGCCAAAAAGTGGGCGTGTCATGGCACATAGCTGGTTTTGACTGGCAGTACCCCGTGTACTTAGCTGGTGACAAAAGTAAAAAGGACACAGTTATTTAATTTCGAGCTAAAATTGTTTAAAAATCATACCGAATACTTTGATCAGTTATCTTAACAAGATACTAAATTATTTCGGAAAAAGATGCACGATAAAATAAAAAAAAAACTTTATTTTGTCGTCCTGAACAATTTGAAAAATGGCACTTAGCTGGTTTTGATCGGCAGCCCTTCAAATATAAAAATAGTAAATTGAAAATGAATTTATTTGCTTTCAATTTTCTTTTTCTTCAATTTAATTTGATTCATTTTATTTTCTTTGATGTGCAGTTTGAAAATTACCAAGAAATTATTTGACATGTCACATATTTACAGATTCATAATCTGTTTACATTTCAAGATAAATAATCTATTGAAACATTATGTTATTCAAATTATAAGTGGAAGATAACTTAGCAAAACATGTGGTCATTTTCTGCAACAACTTTATTAGGAGCCGAAAATGTAAACAAATGTACTAAAAACATAAAATTTGCTTGCATTTGATCATAAATATTTCTTCTCTATCATAAATATTTCCCTTTTTTTCAAAATAAATGAATATTTTGCATTTTATTGTGAATCTTTTTGGTTGCTTTGTTTATCGGTATTGATAAATTTAATAAAATTGGATAAAAATAAAAAATTAATCCTAAAATGAAGTGTTTTTCCAGGAATTCGTTTTTGAAAAAATTAAAAACTTTTTATTATAATATTGATTTGTCATATTAACTATTGTAAATAGCTAATTCTGTAAGTCTGTTACACTATTTCATACGATGAAAATTTTTACTTTGAATATATATTGTATAATGCCCTTTAAATTCAGTAACGTCATTCAAACTTGCCGCTTTAGTAATATGGAGGGGGAAATTACTGATTTTATCGATAAATGTTCCTAATTATCGATTTTTATTGATACTTTTTCTTACCGATATTCCCAGCACTGAATTTCTGGGTTAAACAAGGAAATGATAAAGTTAATTTAATCTTTAGAAATGCCTTCTAAATTTTGAGGAACTTATTCAATGTTAGGAAAGATTATTAACACAATTAAACTGTACTCTGCAGGAGAGGAATTTTCATTTTTGAAAAATTTCTTGCAAACCAAGAACACTTCTGAAAATACTTTTTTTGGAAAAAATATTCAATCGTTAAAATTGAAAAAACCTAAATTCCTGAGAATATTAGTATTAATAAAATTCAGTTTTGTAAAATCTAAGGTCCGTATTTTTTCCATAAGCCTTTTTTACGAGTCGAATTCAAAATTGAATACGTTTTGGGAGCATTTAATACGAATTACTATCATACTAGTTGAAAGTTACTATTTCCTCTCGTCAAACATGTCACCCTGAATGTATGCTCCTTATGTTTTTGCATTTTGATCTACAATTATTTAATTAAGAACGATTCAGTTACGTTGTCAAATGTTACGTCATACTGCAAAACGCAAGATTTTGTTTTTCAAAGTCATCGAGATCTATATTGAAATCATAAAAACAACTTTATTGAAAATACCTTCCCATTTTCTAAGAGCCTGAAATGTGCGTCATCGCAACGATTAAGGCTATAACGAAATTCACATAAGTTACACAATGTCGAAAAAATTAAATTTCAACAGTTCATATTATCCCATTTTTCAGCCGCACGCAAAGATAAGGTTGTCGAGTCTACTGGAAGCTTCGGTGTTAGCCAAAGGTGCGAAAAAACATTCAGCTATTTAAATTCCAAAAAGAATAAGCTCAAAAAAAACTGAAACGAAATGTTAACGAATAATCCCCTCCTTTTTTTTTTTTTTTTTTTTTTTTTTTTTTTTTTTTTTTTTTTTTTTTTTTACCTTTTAGAGTGTCCAGTTTCTGGATTTACACGAATACTTTGTCATTTAATTTTTTATTTGTGATATTGTTTTCTGATTTTTGCTTGTTTGATGTAAAATGATTCATTTTTGGTGTCAAGTTTTGTCATCTTAGATTAATGTGATTATTAAAAATCATAGTTTTTAATTATTTCTCTGCGAGTTCTAATTTTCGTTGTTTGAATTTGTTTGCATTTGAATTTACATGATCTAACCTAATTGGATGTTCTTTTTTTTTTACATGAAAATGAATCTTAAAATTTTTGGGTTTTCCATTATTTAACGATGAAACTTTAAATTTAAAAACTTTTCATGTCTTTCGATTTTTGTAATTTGTTATTAGATTTAACTTGAAAATTTGAGTATGCTTAAAATTTTCATTTTTTGATCAGAAATTGAAAAATAATTATTTGTTGCTTCGTTCATAGAAAATTCCTATGAGACGTAGATCAAATGGCAAGATAAATTTGCTGTTCTTTTTAAATTTGTAAATTTCATTCATTTCCAAATCAACTGTACTCAAAAAAATGTCGAAAACCAAGTACTGCAATAATCATGAAGAACGACAGTGCCAGTTGCTATCAATTTATTACCATTGTACAACATTTCAATAATTAGGTCATTTGAAAACCAAAAATAAAAAAATGATGTCATAGGTCTAAACAGTTTTGACTTGCAACTGTTTGGATATTTTTGGTTTTTAATATCTTGAACTATTTATAAGGATGTTTGGGGCTCGAAGCTGTTCTGTCAAATAATTTAAAACCTTATGAGGCAAAGAAACTACAGGTTGAAACGTTTTATAATGATAACAAATTTGCATTGAGTAGCATTGTAGTTCCTTATGATTATCAAAATTGAGTCAGTAAAGAATACTTAAGAAAAAAGCACTACAATCTTTAAATTCAAAGCCAAAACAAGTTAAGACTCTTGCCACATGGGAAAAGGTGAGATTCTACTAAAGTAAATGCAAAAAAAAGTGGTTAAGAGAAATTCATTGTAACAAGATATTCCAGTAAACATTTATTAATTCATAATGAAATCATATGATATCATACCATGTCATGGATAACATATTGCACACATATGCTTCGTCATTAGCAGATCATATAATGTCATGGTGTGATATCATATTGCACTCCAGCGACAATATCATTTAACATCATGTAGTCATTTGACTGCAATATGATATAGTATGACATATCACGGCGTGATCAGAAATTATGTCATTAATGTTTACTGGGATTATTCAAAGACAAATACAGAATGGAAAAAAAACTCTTAATTTTTCTGATCCATCTATCTGGACACTCTGTTAAGTATCATTATTTCCCTCCCGCGCTCTCGTCGCAGTGCCATTACAGTGCATTCTCAATCCTCAGTGTATTAGTATAAAAGAACGTAAGAATTAGAAAAAAAAACCAGTGCAGCTGTTCTACTGACCCCATCCTGACCTGGCTGTCTGCTTTCTGTCAGGATTCAAGCCAGAAGTACTTCAAGATTGCGAGCACGCGCTCCTCAACCTGCCCGTGGAGGACATGCGCTTGAAGATGCGAGGCCGCTTCTTCTTCGACCCCAACCGCAAGGAGAGGTCCGAAGCTCAGAAGCGGTCCTCCAACTCGGTCCTCCTGAGCAAGAGCTCGAACAAGCTCTACTACGACGATGACGATAGCAATCAAGCGCCCTCGCTCATGGCGTCCAAGACCAAAAACCTTGTTCAGTTTTGCCAGAAAATTTGCCAGACGGACAAGCGCGAAGTGTGCTCCATTTCTACGCAAACCAACCCGAATTTGGCGAGCGTTGCCGTGCAGGTGTGCCTCCAAGACCTGCTGCCATCGCGCGAGGAAAAACGGCCCGTCGCGGAGCGCATCGACTGGAATTGCCGACCCATAGACAACGTGGACTACGCGCATAAACGACGCTTGGACACCGATCTTCGCGAGAGTCTCAACTCACAGAGACGGGTGACGTCGGTTTGGGCCACGTCGTCGCCAGTGTCGCCACCGCGAGCGCCCCAATTTGTACCAGGGCCCGATTTTCGCTCCAAGGACCCTAACTTCGAGAGGGCGGCCACGACTGCGTACCCCGTGGCGTCAGTTTTCAGGGATGAGAGGAATGTCCAGGAGACGGCTGATGGAAATATGTACATCAGGAGGGACGTCGACTGGGACAACAGGGAAACATTCAAGGCCAGAGGAGCCGGTCCTGCGTCGCAGTTTCCCAGGCATGGAGGGTACAGGGGAGCCATGTATTAGGAATTTCGAGGTTGAGTCGTATTTTAATTTTAAGATCGTTTTTTTTTCTAATCGCTGGCAATTGATTGATGCAGTTTCTTAAATTTTGGTTTGGTTTTATTCTTACACTCGTGATTAAATGACGCGGGCGATATTTTCTGTTAGTAACACTGTGCGACATGAAAAAAAGTACAAGAATTATGACATCTTATATTGATAGTAGACTATACCGAGATTCAAGGTTACATTTCAGTGTAACTTTTTTATTCAAACGTTACGTAACTTGGCCAAATAAAGTTATGAAAGAATCGTGTTTTTGTAATTTGACCCGCTGAAAGGAAAAAAGGCATGTTTTTTTTCTCAACTTTTGTTAAGAAGGCATGGTATTATTTTATTTATAACAAATTTTTCATGGAACCGTGACGTCAAAAGAATTAAGAACAATTTGAATCGGCCAAAAATCTGATTATAGAAGTATAATTGACACATGAAACTTGACTTTTTTCAATACTGAATAATAATATAAAAAATTACCATATACCCATAATTTTTTCAATAAAATAATCTTTTGCCAGGATTAGGATTAAAAAGAATAATCTTTTTAAAAACTCCTGTTCGAAAGTTTTAATTATTTTTCAGTTTCATAAGTGCTTATCAAAAAAATGGACGAAGAACGTGATGTTTCAATATTTGAAAGACCAATGGTAAAATTACGTAAAGCGAACAATGCTGTAATTTTTGTAAACATGTGTCATTGTAAAAACACTCATTCTTAAGAAATATTATGTCCTGAAATAGAAATGTTTTTTACGTTAACTATCGTCAAACTTCAACATTTGTAAAGCTCTGATTTGAATGTATATGCTTTCTGTGCTCTGTACATGATGGTTTGATACATTCTCACTGTAATTAGATCTTTAATTTCTACTTTTATTGCGCTTAAGTGTTATTATATTGTAAGTGCAATAAAATATTTCTCAACCGCTTTCCGGAACTTTAATTTGACGCTACATTTTTCAAAGTCCTGATAATTGAATCTGAACAAGGCACAATGTGTACATACAAGACTTATTTTATCATGTTCTCGGATAAAAAATGAGCCCAACTGGATGATCCTTTCATCGTCGTTTTTTTTGAGAATGTTTTGAATTTTTAATGCTCAATATTTTTTCCACATATGAACCCCAGATGAAATGGATTTTTTTCTTACTGCTCAATGGTTTATGAAATATAGCGCAGAAGTTGCCATTTTTATGTCATGTTAATTTTGGGTTGCATAAAATGAAAAAATTTTTTCAAATTCTAGAGAATTTTAAAAGTGTACTTTTCGTGTGTAAACATGATAGTTGCAATATTTCCATCATGTTCGATGTTCGATGTCAATTTCTGGATACTAGGTAAGTAACAAAAATCGCAATCGCTGATAAGAATTTATTCTGAATAAAGTGGCGATTACAGACTTGTTTTAACATGATTTTTAAACTTGTACTTTTATATTTGGTGAAATAAAAATTCAATGAACGGTTGTTGGGAGAATTTACATGACATTTAGTAATTACCTTTCCTTGCTCCTTTGAATAATGGAATTTGAAATTTTCATTGAATTATTTGAATTTGAGTTCAAGACCTTTCAAATTTGAAATGCAAATAGTTACTTCATATATTATTTTGTTACGTTATGATAAATATTTTCGAAATTACTTTGAAAGGAAAATTTTGGAAAGTTCGATTAGTTTTTTTCAAAACCTGAAAATTTTTCATTGCCAGGTTTTGAAAATAAATCTAAGTATCCCAGAAGTACTGATACAATTGAGCGGAAAAACTTTTCTAGATCTATACTGGAGTAAAATCACGCAAAAAGAAAATCTAGAAAATTTTCGGAGATCGACCGACTTTTTAGAATGGCTCATTAATAATGTATAAATTCCCCAGCCGGCATGTAATATTGCAGAAATTCGTATAATATTGCTGCAATTAACCAGTAATATTATTTTTACTAAATTTTATACATGAAGTGTAAATTTAATGTGAATGAAGTTTTTTCTTTGAAATGTTGCTTTATTTGCCCGTAAAACCAAAAAGATCAAGACCTACCCAAGTCTTGCCCAAGAGTCTTGACTACTATCTTGTTCAAGTCTGTACCAAGACTACTTCCGCATACTT
>JAPYZL010167897.1:0-13938 GCA_030522825.1 Platygaster orseoliae
TAAATTTCAAACTTGAATAACTTTTTTGATTTTGAGTTTTGTAAAAAGTGGTAAAGGAAAAATCGTCTTAGAATTTGATAAGGAATATTGGATTTCTTTCTGGCACGGGGATTTTGGTACACCCTGTATAGTAAAACATACTAAGCATATTGTTTTTTTTTACTTTAGTTATTAAGAGTTCTTAATATACAAGATATGGGAAATTACCTTATATGCTGATAATTCCTACATTTTTTCATAAGTATTACTATTCATATATGAGTTTCATTAGAACATACAGCTACTATACTATATGCTAATAACGACAGTACGAATATTTTGAATAATACAATACTGTATATAGTAAAGTTTACTATATTTCATCTCAATCGCTCATTATTATATTTTTCTCTCAGTTCATGTATAATAAAAAAAGTAATAAAGTTTTTACATATAGGATT
Organism: Platygaster orseoliae; assembly: GCA_030522825.1. Classification (NCBI taxonomy): domain Eukaryota; kingdom Metazoa; phylum Arthropoda; class Insecta; order Hymenoptera; family Platygastridae; genus Platygaster; species Platygaster orseoliae. Next base: position 441 of record JAPYZL010167897.1, read on the forward strand.
CGTATCAAAATCTGGTTTTATTGCCGTTCGCTCGTGGTAGTGTATGACTTGGTAATACTGGCACAAGTGCTTTCATATTTTAGCCCTTCTAACAGACCAATTAGCAGCGTTTCAGCGCCTCATAAGTGGTCATCCAGGCTCTCCGTGAAGCAGAACTTGTTACAGTGGATGGGAATGAGGGATGGGGCCGAGGGTTAGGAAGCACAGCTCGAGCTAAGGCTTTTAATGCGTGGGGTATTTACGCCTCTCTCGTGGATTATCCGATTTTATAGACTTACTCCCTGATTGATGACAAAACAACAAGTGTTTTTCGCAATACTTCCAAATTCAATCACATATTAATTTTTACAAGAGAAAAGATTTATTTTAATAAAAGGATAATTGTTTTTTTGCAAGAATAAAAAACACTTTCAGATTAATGACTTTTAGTCTGAGTTTCGAATACACTGTCTTCCGATTATGATTTGAGGTCGCGAATTTACCCGGAAAGGAAAAAGAAAAGGAAAAACGAGGGAAGAATGGGATGAAGAAGGGAGGGAAAAAGAGGTTGAGAGCGGACAGATCTACCGAAATTCGCGTCACCGCTTTGCACTCTTATTTGTCCCCGCGGCAAATTGTTTTCAACCCCTTTTCTGAGCGATGACGACGTCCCTTCCTCGGGGATCGACGACTCTCTCTCGAGCTCTTGATATAACCCGCAGAATGCGATTCAACGATTTGCAGTTGGGACTCTATGTAAATAGGCACGTCCGCGAAATCGATCTCATTCAAAGACGCTCAAGTGTTGATAGTATTTGCAATTCAGACAAGTAAACCTGGAAAAGTGGATTGAAAAAGACTGAAAACCCTTTTTTAAATGTGCGCATTTTCCGATATACGATTTTCTTTTTTCGGAAAATTCTCATAACTGGAAATAATTTCATTTCGTAATTTTCTTTCTTGAAAACTCTGAGAAAATCGGAAACTTGCCTTTCGTTCATAATTCTACGAAATTCTTGTGCCTGACGGCAGAAAATCAATTTTTGAAAATGGTGGTTTATATTTTCGCGGTACAAAAGACAACCCTCGTGAAAAACAAGTGCATGTACGTAAATTAAAAAGGGGCGAGCAGTAAAAAAGCAGACTTACAATGTCCCTGCGAATTTCATCGAGGGTCTGGAACCACGACAGCGGCAAAATCGCGCGTTCACATCCCGAAATGAAAAACGTACGAGCGAGAAAAGAATTTCCACTTGTACAGAAATTTTCGCGAATCTGGGTTTGATGAAAAAAGCGCATCGCGTTGTTACAAATATAAACAACGACTTCAGAAAAATCTGCAGTTATTTTTATTGATGAATTAAGTAATTTTTTAAAAAATCGCTGTTTACTTATCCACGGGAAGTAATAACGTTTTTTCAAATTATTTCGTAAAATTGAACGATGATGAGTTTTTCAAAAACTTTTTGATTAAGTATTTTCGAAATTAAGGGTAAAATATGTGGAAAGATCTTAGTCTTTTGTTTTGAATTTAATAAAATTACAAAAGAGAAGAAATAGGGAAAAATTTTAGACGTGTATGTTAAAATTTGGAAAATTCGTAATTTCAAAATTCATATTGTCCAGATGATTTTAGTAAATTTTGTTGTTCTATCATAATTTCATAAATTTTTATCTACCCTAAGAACCCTGTGAATTATTATTATTATTTTGGAATTTGAAAAGCACCGACATCATGAAAATTCACTCAATTTTGTAAAATTCGAATATTTAAGTAATTTTGGAAATTTTTCAAATGTGATTAATAAGATAAATTCGAAAAGTCAGACATTTGTGAATTTCAAAGTTTGCAAGAATTTGTATATTGTGAAAATTTACTCATTTTTATAAATATCATTCATATTCGTCAATGATAACTTGAGCTCGAAAATTTTGTTTTATTTACAATATTTTAAAAACGATAGGACTTCTGCAAAATTCGTAAATTAATAATAGTTTTAAAATGCTTGGAATTGAAAAATTTCAAGATATATGGAAATTTTATTAAGCGTTCCAAAAATTCGAGACAAAAAATGGTTGACAAAATTTTGAGATAAGTATATTAAAACTAAGAAATTACGAAAATAAAAATGTTTCGACAATTTCAACAATTTTACTTCGAAAATTTCAGTTATTCCGAACATTCAGTTACAGTTCGAAATTTGTCGAGAATTTCGGAAATTGCAAGAATTTCCATATTGCAAATATTTACTCATTTTTATGAATATCATTCATATTCTTCACTGATTACTAAACTTCAAAAATTTTGTAACATTTATAATATTTTGCAAACGATAGGACTTTCGCAAAAATCATAAATTATCAATAGTTGGAACATGCTCCGAGTTAAAAAATTTTAAGATTTCTATAGACATTTTCACCGCTTGTGAAAATCTGCAATGATACAGGGTTGGTATAATTTATTTCTAAGTATTTTGAAATTAAGAAATTATAAAATGACAGATGTTCCGACAATTTCCAGCAATTTTAATTTGAAAACTTCAGTTATTCTGAACATTTTGTTAATGTTTGAAATTTGTCAAGAATTCAGGAAATTGCAAGGATTTCAATATTGTAAAAATTTACTCATTTTTATGAATATCATTCATATTCTTCAATGGTTACTAGAATTCCGAAATTTTGTCACATTGAGCAACAATTTTCATAAATTATCAATAGTTAAAAATGCTCCAAGTTGGAAAATTTCAAGATTTCTGGAAATTTTCTCCGTTTTTAAAATTTGCGTCGAAAAAGGGTAGACAAAATTTATTTATAGGTATATCAAAATTGAGAACTTATGAAAAGAAAGATGTTTTGTCAATTTCAGCAATTTCACTTCGGAAATTTCAGTTATTCCGAACAAAATTTGTGAAAAATTTTCGAGATAACAAGAATTCTAATAGAAAAATTTACTTTTTTTTATGAATATCATTCATATTCTTCAATGATTACTAAAATTCCGAAATTTCGTCACATTCAGCGAATTTAGAACATTTCGAAAACGATAGGACTTTCGCAAAAACCATAAATTATCAATAGTTGGAAAATGCTCCCAGTTGGAAAATTTGAAGATTTATAGAAATTTTAAGCGTTCTAAAAATTCGAGACAAAAAATGGTCGACAAAATTTATTGAGAAGTATAATGAATTGTATAAAATACGAAAATAATGATTTTTTTAAAATTTCAGGAATTTTACTCCGAAAATGTTGGAGGTGTTGACCGTTTTTTATGTTGACCATAAAATGAAAATTTCGAATCCTGTAAAATTCGTTAATCTAAGTATCGCGCGGAGCATGAAAGAGTTTCTAATAATGTATTATGAAATTCAAATCAATAATAAATATATACATACAATGAAAAATAATATTCATTAATATAATGACAAATCAACAAAGTTATCATGGAACTAATTTATTATGTTGCTACATATACCAACAAAATGTTCAGAAAATCTTCACATCAGTTATTTAAATATTGAAATCCCTACTCGATATTAATTTCTCGTAGCTAAAACAAATTTCAAAAGTTTCCTTAAAAATTTGCCGCCACGGGCAGCTGCCTAGTTGCCATTTCGGTAAATCCGGTCCTGATAATTAATACATCTTGTCATCGCAAACACGAATAACTGAAATGTGTGTCAATCATTCGCTATCGGGGCTCGCGCCGTACACACAATTAACATAATCCACCCCGACATCACACTTTCAACTCCACGAAATCATATGTAACGAAGCAGGATCAAAATCAGTGGACGGATAGTCGACATGTCCGAAATCTCTAGTAACCCTCCTCCCTCCTCCGGAAGAACTCCCCTCGCCCAGGGTCGCAAACAAAAGACGCCCTGCCACTCATCGTTCGATGCGACGAGTTGACGTTCCCCTCGCAGAATGTCAAACCCCCTCCCCCCCGGACGCCGCCGCCGCCCACACCCCGCGATCCCGACCACTCATTCCCACTTCGCTATCCCGCTTTTTCCCTTCGTCGCCCTTCCGCCCGCACCCCGCCCCTCCGCCCCTTCTCAACCCTCGGGCATGAAACCCCCGAACGCCTGCTGCCATCCCCCTCCCTCCCGCGGCCTACCCCACCTCACCGCACAGCCCCGACACAACTATCTGTTGTTATCACCGGTTATTTGCATTCGCCGCCGCTCGGGGCGAGGGGGTTGGCGGGGCGCGGGAGGGGGCCGGCCGGGGGATGAGGAAGAGCAGCAGCGGTGGGGTGAGGGGACGTTCAATCTGGATGCGCAAAAAAAAGTGTGGGTGTGAGTGAATTTCTCGGAGGCTTACTTCCCGGGGAATATTACGGAATTCGAGCGCTTCCCGATTCGGGGGGAATTCGCAGCACCCCCCAAACCTTCCCGCCCCCTTCCCGCCCCCTCCCCCTTCAGTTCCCCCAGGGATAGGGTGTCGCGGCAGGGTATGAAGGGGTGCGAGGGGCGAACACCCATCCCCCCTCCCGCCCTCTTTTCGTGGCCCGTTTCGCATCTTTCCCGAGTTGGTTCTTTCTCTATCTCTTCGTTGCGCTTTCCGACCCCCTCCACCCCCGCCACTGGCTTTGCACGGCGTCCCACCCCCGGCAACGAGCGTTGCTTTATCGCGCGGTGCATCCTGAAAACCCCTCTATTTTCGGTATTACGCTACCGCGACGCCTCATGCCCGGCTCCCTTTTCGCGCTCCTTAACCCTTCCCCAGAGCGACTTTCATCGTTGTTTGAGCTCGTGAGAAAAAGACGAATGTAACATGAGTGCAACATTAATGGACATTTATGAAACATTCATGCAACACATGTCTAGGATACACGTTGGTAACATTCATGTAACATGGGTGCGAGACATTAATGTAACACCCATGTTCAGCAGGTATGCGACATTCATGTAACATTAATGTTATGCTTGTGGTGCACAAATGAGCGTTTTGCATGAATACATATATATTACCTTTGTTTTTTTTTTGTTTTTTTTTGTCGAGCCTCCTTTTCGACTTTTAACTTATTTTTTGTCGAAAAAAACATTTCACTTCCTGCGAAACAAAATATTTTACAAGCTATACGGATTCACTTCCTATGGAATGAAATACTTCATGAGCTGTGGATTCTTCAGGAATATATTTTAAGGTGATATTTGTTTTTTTTTTTGGTTTTGTTTTCTTTAATGAACTGTATTGTTTGTTTTTTAGTTGTCATTCATGTAAAAAGTAAAAGTAAAAGAAAGTAAAAGTAAAAGTCATGCCTTGTAAAAATTAGACAATTTTTTTGTTACAAAACTAGAGAATATTTTTGTAATTTTTAATTATAAAAAATTATAATTATAAGCTCGAAAATTTTTTGATTCGGAAGTGCATATTGAGAAAAAAAGGTGAACAGAAATTGAATATAAATAATGTAATATTAAGCGAAAAAAAAAAAATTTATAAAAAGAGCAGCAACATTTTCCACTGAACCCTAGAATTTAATGATGTTAATTTTTTTATTTTACATTCATTACTGTTTTACATAAACTCGTATAATTTTTATATATAGGTATGCATTGTTTACAATAAATTTTTATTTCAGATAACTTAAGAATAATTTTGTCATTTTATAATTACATAAAAATTATAAATGTGTAACTGAATTTTTCTTAATTTAGAAGTGCACATCGGGAATTTTCGAAAAATTATAGTTACGTGGAAAAAGGAAAATTTTCCTCTGAAGCCTACAATTTTTTGATATCATTTTTTATATTTTTAAAAAAATATAGTTTTTCCCGGAGTTTTTCAATTTGCAATAACTTTTATACATACTATAGAAATCGTCTAATATTCATCTTGAATATAAATAAAGTAACATGAAGAGAAAAAAATTTAATAAAAATAACAGTAACATTTTCCACTAAAGCCTAGAATTTTAAAATGCCAATTTTTTTCATCTGACATACATTACTGTTTTACGTAAACTCGTATAATTTTTATATAGGTAGATATGTATTATTTAAAAAAAATTTTCATTTCAGATAAGTTAAGAATATTTTTGAAATTTTATACATAAAAAATAATAAATTAATGTGTAATTAAATTTTTCTTAATTTAAAAGTGTTCATCGGGAATTTTCAAAAGAGCACAGTTACGTGGAAAAAGGAAAATTTTCCTGTAAAGCTTAGAATTTTTTGATGTCATTTTTTCTATTTTTTATAGAATACAGTTTGTCCCGGAGTTTTTCAATTTGCAATAACTTTCAAACTATAGAGATTGTCCAACATTCATCTTAAGGCGAAAATAAAGCGATTAAAAATAAGTTATTATTTTCGAAAGTAATTTTCAATAGTTTACTAACTATCAGTAACACCAAAACCTTACTGATACTTATTGACATTTCTTCTTACTGATATTTTTCTCATCCCTAATTTTGACGTTTTCGGAATAAAAATCAGTGATATGAATTGACGCATCAGAAAAATTTCCTGACGTCATGGTTAATTTTTTTCAGTGTAAATGTAGATAATAAAGATTCCATATTTTTAACCAATTATTCATAAATATGAATGAATAAATTACTTTGTAAAAATAGATCAATGATTATAAATTTTCGTTCAATTTTATAATGTGTGAAAAAATTCTCATGTTACTGCAAAGCCAGTTTTTCAAATATTTTACTTTTCACTATAAAATATTTTAATTATGGTTCAATTCCGAACATTTCACTTTTTTCTATAAATACAATAAAATAGAGTATGAAAGTAATTTTTATTAACAAGTGCAATATTCAAGACTGAACCACGATTGAAATATTTTGAAGTAAAAACGTTCCAAAAAAAACGAACAATACAAAATGTTGCTAAAATACTTTGTAATTTTTATTAGAAAAAAATTTTTTTAAATCATCTTTAACGGAATCTTTATCAATAAAATCACAAAAATCTGCCTTACAGCTTTTTTCTTACTTAGAAAATGTACTATTTTCAAATAGCTTTTTTCGTATCGAAAAAATGCAATGCCTTATCGCAATTTATTGCCTTACATAGAAGTATTTTACCGATTGCGAACAATATATTGCAGTGCTCGTAGACGCATGCAAATATTGAAGGATGCAAAACCTCAGATAGCGGAATCGACATGAAACGTCGAGGCTGTGCATGCATTCGGAATGCATGCGTGGAAATAACGTTATTCAAAGCGTGTATACACGGAACGATCAACGAAACGCGAAATTTTCGTCCTCCGAGATATTCCTCAATTGAATAACCGAGTAACGAATTAAGTTACAAATTTGTAAAGACGTTTTGAATATATTTGACTTGACGAATATGCCTAATGATTTCGTACATTTCATTTCTCGGAAAGATGAACGTCATTAAAAATCATTATTTATTGAAATGTATCTGTTAATTCAACTTAAGAATTGCACTTTCATATATTCTTCGGAATTTCTCACAACTTATGAAATTTTGTGACATTTTTTGTAGTTTGAAATTTTTATTGAATTTTCCAAACTATATTTCATGAGGAATAATTTTTAATTTGAAAAAATTTGAAGGATATAAAAGTAAAATACCAAAAAATACTATGGAAAAATAAATTGTTTAACAATTTTTAGTTTATCTGAACCATTTCAATTTTAAACAATCCATAACGTTTTTTTTTAATTCTAGATTTCTGTTTCAAGTTACCAACATTGTTGACCATACGTTTATGATTGAACATTTTTGGATTTTGATAAAATTTCCACGATATACAAAATTTATGAATATTTTTTGAAGTTCAGTAAATTATTAGAATTTCTGATGATTTTCTTCATTTTGTTTTTATTTAAGCAATAATAATCTAACAAAATTATCAATTTTTTTCTAACTCATTAAGGCTTTACTTAATTTTTCGATCATTCAAAATTTTTAGAATTTTTGGGAAAAATTAAATATAAACATCATACACATTTCCAAGAAATATGATATTGACGAAATTTATCAACAATCTTTGGAATTCTACAAATTCTTCGAATTTTACAGAATTATTGACAATCTTTGAAAATTTAAAGTTTTTAAATTATCCAAAATTTCTTAATTTCAAACATACTACGAACTGTGAAAAATTCAAAAATTTCGTTATATTTAGAATATTTTTCAAACGATATGACTTACGCAAAATTCATGTATAATTATAAATAATAGTTCGAAAATGCGCCTAAAGTTAAAACATTCTAAGATACATATTTGGAAATTTTGAGCATTCTGGAAATTCGAGACAAAAAACTGTTGGCAAAATTTATTAAAATGTATATGCAAAATTGAGAAATTACAAACATACAAATGTTTCGACAATTTCAACAATTTTACTTCGAAAATTTCAGTTATTCTGGAAATTCCGTCAAAATTTGAAAAATTTCGGAAACTTCTGTGATTGCTAAAATTTCGATATTGTAAAAATGTACACATTTTTATAAATATCATTCATAATCTCCAATGATTACTATACAATTGCGAAATATCGTCACATTTAGAACGTTTCGCAAACGATAAAACTTCTGCAAACTTCATAGATAATCAATAGTTGGAAAATGCTCTGAGTTGGAAAACTTGAAGATTCATGAAAATTTTAGGCGTTGTGAACTCATGATATTATTAAAATTTAGAAATTACGAAAGTAAAGATGTTTCGAAAATTCCAGCAATTTTATTTTGTGAATTTCAGTTATTCTAGACATTATATCAAAATTTGAAAAATCTCGAAAATTCAGATTGATGAAAGTTTTAAGAGTTCTCGAAATTTGCAAAAAAAAAAAATAGTGGACAAAACTTATTTATGAGTATATTGAAATTTAGAAATTGTGAAAAAATGATGTTTCGACAATTTCAGCAATTTTACTTTGAAAATTTCAATTATACTGAACATTCCGGCAAAATTTGAAAATTGTCGAAAATTACAGGAACTGCAAGAATTTTAATATGATGAAAATTTACTCATATTTATGAATATCGTTCATATTCTTCATTGATTACTAAAATTCAGAAGTTTCATTACATTAAGAATATTTTTCAAACGATAGGAATTACGTGAAGTTCAAAAATAAAATATATAAATAAATAAATAGTTAATAACATATTATAATAATAATACAATAATATAATAATATAATAATTGTTAATAATAGTCATAAATAAATAAATAGTTCGAAAATGCTTGGGGTCGGAAAATTTTAAGCGTTCTGAAAAATTGTAATGAAAAAATGTTGACACAATTTTTTGATAAGTATAGAATAAAAATTGAGAAATTATGAAAATAAAAATGTTCCGACAACTTTAGCAATTTCATTTCGAAAATTTCAATTATTCGGAACATTCGATTAAAATTTAAAAAATGTCAAAAATCTTGAAGATATTCACAGTTTTTTAAATTTGTTTATGCCGTATACACAAAAATGGATACTGCGTCAATGAAAAAGTGATAATCCTGGTGTATCAATAAGAATGAATGTGACGTCCATTTAGGTTTGATAGTCAACTCTTGTTAACGTAACAATTGTTATATTTATAGAATTTTCATGCAGTATGGATGTATTATCTATTCCACATATTCGTCGAGCACATAGTTTGCCTGTTCGGTAAACCCAGCCCTGCTCCAAATATCATATTTCTAACAAAATGACTGCCAAGGAAATTAAATCGATGGTACAAAGACAAATTGAAGAGCTGAAAATGATGGGATGATGAGTTGATGAAACGTGTATTAGGATAGCCTCGAAAGGGAGAGTGGAAACACTTGGGAAGAGTTGCAGGTGTTGGACAGGACGCGAAGGAACTTGGGATAGGAGATGATGGAGCGAGGTCAAAGGATAACACGGGTCTCGACCGAAGCTGCCTTTGACACGAATACGTTTATGCGATCACTTGTCCAATATCTCCCAGTTCAAAAAGTTTTTCTAGGAAATTTTCTTCGATAATATCGAAGAAGAAAATTCGGGAAAGCTTTACAAAAATATACAGCACGTAACAATAAAAAAAATATGAATTTGAATTTATATTCTTTAGTTTTAACTCAGCAATGAATAAAAATTCAGTCGATTATTAAATAAAATAATTATTTATTCATTAATATCCAATGTTCATCAAGGAACAATTTCTAAAAAAACATGTAAATCAAAACACTTGCAATAATGAACTCTTAAACAAAACTTTATATTGTTTGATTTTTTCACTTTTCTTATTTATTATTTTATTCATTTGTAAAAACTATCGTCTGTAGGTTATACAGTTATATACAATACATGTATAGTAAATTTATAGTATACATTGAAAAAATAAAATCTAGAGAGTTTTTATAGACGATATTTTTAAACTAGGTGTATTGTAATTTTATATTTTTATGGTTTTTTTCATTTATCATTTGATTTACCCAATAATTTATTTTTAATTTATTTATTAATTTAATACATGCCTCTGACACAAACTTAATTTACGCAAAAACACATAATTAGACGAAATTTTTTTCAATAATATATTTATCATCTTTTTTTTTCCATGTGGAATATTATATAGAGTGACAAAACAAGATAAATTTCTCAATATACAAGATATGGGAAATTACCTTACATAACCATAATTTCTACATTTTTTCATAAGTATTGCTATTCATATATAAGTTTCACCCGAAACAATTGCAACCAGTGGCGGTTCTAAGATTTGACTTTGGGGAGGACTACAATAATTGTAGCCCTCTCTACAATAATTGTAGTTACTGATGCAGTTGTCAAAGGCAGCATACTGCGCAGACTCTAGTCTGCAGTAGAGGCTCTCTCATCTACTCTCATTTGATCACACCCGTCAGATATAGTTACTGTCTCGCTCGCTCCTTCGAGTTTGGGGCGATTTCAATCAAAACATAGAACACTCATTACATTCGGTATTTTGGAGTACTTTAAAAGTGAAAAAATAATAAAAAACGAATATTGCTTGAAATAAGCAGAATCGGTACTTTCCTAATGAAAAGTTCCTTAGTTTTTATATCAAAGAAAAATGCTTTATCAGATCGCGGACAGTTTGTACCCAGATAGCAAATGATTGAATCAGTTTTCGGTTATTTATGTTCGCTACAACAAGATGTATCAATCATTTATACATTTCTGCATATTTCTATTGCAGGGAGTTTTATCGTCTGACCTACGATGTATCATTCACATAGACATTACAGTACATGGACTGCTAGTACTCCTATCTACTCCAGCAAACGCTCGTGGTAAAACATGTTAGTCCGTACGGTCAATGTTACGTATGTATGTGTGTATATGTGTATGTATGCATATGTACATAAATCACCCCTGGGCTTAACGAGCTTAGTTCCCTGTTCACGCTAGGTCCGCTTGGTAGGCAACTCACACATGTAAAATGCACTACCACATGCGTGATTCGGCATTCACGTATATGCACTGATTCCAATGGTCTAACAGAGCCCGTTGCATAGGCCTGACATAAATGTATGCATGTATTTTGACCGTACGGACTAAGATGTTTCGCGATGACAATCGCCCTACTAGCAGTCCATGTACTGTAATGTCTATGATCATTCACTACCCAATCGAAGTTAAATCTTGTATAAGCCAGAGAATTAGAAAATAACGTAGCTTTATACTGACGCATCTATGAGTGTTAATAATACAATCGTCGGTTAGCTTGTGAGTGTACTTTGATTGTGCATTTTTTGAGCCAACAAAGGCGTTGCTCTGTTTGATGTATGAAAGTTTCATCATTTTGTCCTTCTCCGATAGCACATGATTGACGTACTTTTCCGTCACTTACGTCGGCGACAACAAGACAACAAAGAACCATTTGAATCTCATTTTTTAACAAATTAAAATGTTGCCCATCTATTTAACAAGGTAGATGTCTGTCGGTCGGACGCATCTTTTTATTTTTGTTTTGGTGTCGCATATGCGCACTAACCTTGTTTACAGCGAAATCAAGTTTTTGACAGAAACGCATGCGACATTTCTCGAGACTTCCAAACTGTAAAAAACAGTGAAATTCGACATTGGGATATTAATGTGAGTGTTTTTCATAAGCAGGGATTCATGACGAACAAAAATATGTAAAGTGTTCCCCAATATATATATTTTTTTTTGTAAAAGTTATTAGACTTTTATTGAAAAAAACGACGTGAGGAAAAAGTACCAAGCAGTTTGTAGGTAAAAGAACCACTTGTGAAAATATAGACAACTTAACGATTATCTTTTTTTAGCGAAATGCAGTCCAAAAAAAAAGACAGAGCCAGAAAAGAACCTACGCCGCCACTCCAAACGAGGTCGCCCAAAAAAAGTGTACATCCAGAAAAGTGACGAGGAAAGCAACTACAATTGAAGCAAGTATTGTCCATTTCACTTTTTATTTACAGATTTATAGTTTTCGAACAATAAAAAATATTCAACAATCAACTTTTGACGATTTCTCATACCGTATCTAGTTACAAAAAAAGTGGTTCTTTTACCCACATTATTCGTTAAAAAAGTCAGATGACAAATTTTCTTTACACAATTGTATCTTACCGAAAAATGAAATGACATAACTATATACCATTACATATTATAGTTAAGGGATCAAACTTTCAAGATTAGGTTGGGATTTACAAATATTCCTCAAAACGCATAATCTAGAGCACCTCAAAGGAAAATTGGCTTTTTTACCCCACCTTACCCTACCTCTCCGAATTTATTAATTTTTAATATTTGATTATCCAGTTTCAATTCTAATTTTTTGAATTGTAGATCATTGTCCAATTATGTAACTATTTGAGTTTAGAAATTCGTGTTTTTTATTTTAGTTATATAATTTTTTATTGATATATTTTGATCATAGAATCCGATTCCTATGCTTTTCAAATCACTGAGTTTTAGATAACTTTTCTCTTTTTCTTTGTTTTTAGTACTTCTATTATTTTTCAAACAACTCCGATATACAATAAACAATGTCAAAGGTTTTGTGATTTAATAATGGGTTTCTATTCAATGTTTTCAGGTTTAAGATTTTAAAAATTATCTGTATTTCTATCGACAGTCCAGAAAATAATCTATTCATAGATTGAAAAGATTCAAACCTTTTCGTCGAATTCTATATATTTACATGCTTTTTGCTATTATTTTTCTATTTAATTTATCGATATAAATAAAAATCTATAATTTTAATTTCTTTTCGAATAAGTTCCTCTATAGATTTCCATAGTTCGATGATCTAGAAGCAAAAACTTTAAAGAGATTTAGTATTTTTATGGATTTTCAAAAAAATACTTTTTACCCGGATTCTTATACAGGGTGGTCCAGTTTGACCGTATAATATTTTAACCAAATTTTTTTCATATTTTTCTGAATCGAAAAGTACTCTGCCACTTTTCATAAAACTTAAAAACAAAAAAGTTATTCAAGTTTGAAATTTAAGGGCATGGGGCCCTCCCACCACTTTCATTTCTATCCCCACCACCGTCGAAACGTTTTTTAAGGATTTTTCCGTGAATTCACGATGTTTTCG
>JAPYZL010167934.1:0-21161 GCA_030522825.1 Platygaster orseoliae
TTATTTTTTAAATTTCAAACTTGAATAACTTCTTTGTTTTTGAGTTTTGTAAAAAGTGGTAAAGGACTTTTCGACTCGAAATTGAAAAAGGAATTCAGGTTTTTTTTATCGCGGACTTTGGGACATCCTGTATATACGACTTGTAACTTGTAATCGGAATCAGACATGGACTTGCAAGCTTCTAAGACTCCAACTAAAAGGAGGCCGTATTTAAAGGATTAATCTTTCGAACCATCGTATGTAATCAACAACAGAAAAGTCATATCTTTCAGTTAATGCGTCCCCTAATATTAAAAGACAATTTGAGAACTAAAAATAGCGCTATATAATGCGTTACAATCGTTGGAGTAATACGAAGCCAATTTCGCTGTAAATAAAATGATGTAACATTTTAGAAGATTTACTCATATAAAAAGGGGTTTTTCCCAGTAATATTAAAAGAGAATTTGAGAACTAAAAATAGCGCAATTCATTCGTTGGAGTAATAAGAAGCTGATTTAGATAATATACTGTCTGAAAAAAAGCTGATGCAATATTTCAGAACATAAAATCATATAAAAAGGGGTGTTTTTTAGTTCTCCAACACCACCCCCTTTCAAAAACCGTCAATTTATGATTTACAATTAGAAGAATTCGTAATTTCACGATTTTACAGATATTCATTGAAGATATAATTCATTCATTCTCTTCAAAATTTTATACTTTGAATGGAATGTTACACAATTTCAGTAAATCAATAAATTCAGGCTATTTTCTTTCAAATCCTCTGAAGCTTGAAAATTACAAAAGATTTTGAAAGTAGTCCAAAATACAATAAACAAACGATGTAAAAGAATGTTCAGAATTTCCTAATTCTCCACATAATATATTTCAAAAATACCACATTTGTGCGATTTCATTATTTGGCTGAATCCAAAAATTTTACAATTTCAAAAATCAAGAATTCTAAGTAAAAGTGTCTTTATTTTCAAATTCAAGAAAAGTAGAAAATTTACTCACGCAGTATTGTAAAATTTCTGCAATTCCATCCTTGAAAATGTTCATAATTTATATAAAACTAACTCTCTGTACCTTGATATTCTACGAAATCCAAACCTCCATTCCAAAAAGTATTAATTTTTCAATTTTGCATGTCTTCACATAGCATAATCAATTTTTCATCATTCCCCTTCCATCGAAGCATCCTCTTCCCTACCCCAAACGATCGAAATTCTAGCAACGCCCATGCATTCATTCCTGCCATTTCCCTGCGATGAAAAATTCCATTAAAAAAATCCATCGATGGAACAACCCACGAAGAACGAGTGGAAAATTCCGAGGTTAATGAGTAAAGAACATAATGCATGTTATTGCTGCGCGCAATGCAAATCATGCAGGGCGTTACATCGTTCCCAGGGCAGTATTTTAACGTTGGCCACTCGTCAAAATGGGCAACAGTGGTCTCTCGTAGCGAAAATAAGCCCCAGGGGCTCGAAAATACACGCGAATCTAATAAATGCACTCGCGGAATCGCAGCGAGCGGTTTTTACGCACGCGGACATAAATTCGCGTCGGGACTTGGGAGGTGGAGAGAATTAATGAAGCCTAGGTGCACTCAAGTGATCACTGAGTAATTAATCGCATCGCGTTTCCACGCTCGCATACTGAACGAGAAATAAGGTAAATATACTGGTTATCCCAGCAGATGGATGTCGAACAAAAATTGCGAATAATACGAGTATGCACGGAGAAAAATGATTTGGTTACAGCAACCATTGATTTAGTAAAATATGGACTCACCAGAGTTTTGGGTCTTACAACCAAAACTTTGTTTGTGTTTGGCTCAATTTTCATGACTCATCCTTAAGTTGCAAAAACCAATAATTTGGTTATACCTTAAGTTTTGGTTGTAGTACCCAGAACTTTGGTGGGTTCATATTTTATTTCATCAATGGTTGTTGTAATCAAAACTTTTTCTCCGTGTGGTAATCCCTACTATTCGATAGTTCTTGAGAAGAAATGGATATTTATGATACAAGGGAGAAAAAGGATGTTTTCGAGTGCTTAGTTGCACACTCGCTTCGCTCGTGTGCAAATGCACGAGTTGAAATCATCCTGTTTCTCCCGTGTAGCATATTTGATTTTTTCCCATCCTTCTGTAGAATTTGCCATTTCATTTAGATAAAACGCAGGAACGAAATCTCCTTTATAGAATATTTGTAAATTAGAAGGAGAAATCATCAGTTTTTACTTTAACTTCATTTCACTTGTAAAACAAGAAAAAACGCTAATAAGTACATATTTTGAAATCAAAACGAAGTTGAAAATATATTCAAAGAAGTTAAAGTGAATACTTGATTTCGACTCGGGTATGAACAAAAATTTCTGTGAGTGTAAATATATATAAACGCCCCTTCAATGGACTCGGGAGGAAAGTTGAGAAGAGAGAAACGCTGGACCTGGGAAGAGGCATTGATTTCCTCTCGTTTCCATCGCCGCGTTCCAAAAGCTCTGGGGGTTTCTCCACCTCTCCGATCCGAATCCCTGCGAGAAGCGCGAGGAGTAAGCAGACGAAAGGAAAGCTGAGCGTACTTCACGTGCACCCCGATTGATATGGATTTTCCATCTTTCGCATTCGCCGAAAACGCGGCCGAGAACATCGCCGGGGAATATCTATCAGACTTTATTTGCAAAATTCGGGCGAAATCCCGTGATATACGAGGCGACGGCAGGCGATTTGTAAAATCCGGAGATTCGATTGCTCTCGCGAGGAGGATGTTGCGAGCTCACGGAAATTCGGGATTCCGAGTTTCACAGCGAATGAAATATAGGGATGTTATCATGCGTAATATTTGGTCGTATTGTCATTACTTCCTTGATTAATATTGTTGAAGTAAAATTAAATTTTCTTCGTACGTTTTTCTACATAAAATGCAGTAAAATAATTCTTTTCATCTCATTCTGCTCATGTGACTGATTTTATTGTGTATGAAAGACATTTTTCTAGAAATATTTTTTACATTTAATTGAACTTTCAGAGTTATACAATTTCAATGTAAAATCATCATTATCAATGAGAATCACTACTTCTGACTTCGAATGTCCAAGATACTTCTTGAAGTGTCATATTTGAAATTCTAAGAAATTTCAATGTGCCTTATTCGGAATCCGAAGACACTTTTCAATGTCCAAAACACTTTTTAAGGTGTTTTATGAAAAACGTCAAGTCAGTTCTTTGAGTGATAAATGCAAAAATTTAAGACAATGCTCGAAGTGTCCCTTTTGAAATCTAAAGACCTTTAAAAGTCACTTTTTCGGAATTCTTAGAAACTGTCAAGTGTATAAGACACTTCTTTAACGGTCTTTTTCGAAGTTCCAAGATATTCAGAAATGCCCAAGACACTTCTTGGAATGCCTTATTTGGAATCCCAAGACACTCGAAAGTGTCTTGTTCGAGATGCTAAGACACTTCAAAGTGTCTTATCTTTATCTAGGCTTCTAAGACACTATCGAATGTCAATACAATTCTTGAAATGTCTCATTCGAAATTTTAAATTACTTTGGGGCCGTTCACATATTACGTAACGCCCTGAGGGGGGGGGGTCAAACGATTTGCTACGAAGTGTTACGAGGGGGGAGGGGGGGTACATTGACTGCGTTACGTGACGTCGAACAGATACTAAAATAACTACCAATAGTTTAAATTTGTTAAATTTGTTACGTTACAGGGGGGAAGGGGTCAAAAAAGGTCGAAAAATGCGTTACGTAATATGTGAACGGCCCCTTTTATGTTCTTTACACCGAAACATGAGACACTTTTGAGTATTCAAAACACTTTTGAAGGTATTTTAAGAAAAATTCTAAGACACTTTCAAACTTCTGACACCATAATTCTTGAAGTGTCTTATTAAAATTCAAAGACCTTCTGAAGTATCTTTTCTGGATTTCTAAAACACTTTTCAAAGTGACTTTGAAAATCCAAAGATATTCAGACATTTCTAAGACACTTTACAAAATGTCTTACTCGAAAATCTAAGACACTCAGAAACGTCTCATTCGGAATGTTAAGACACTCTTGAATCTCTGAGATACTCCGTAAACTCTCTTATTTGAAATTGTAAGACCTCCAATGTGTCTCATTCGGAATTTCAAAACACTTTTAAATGTCCGAAACACTATTCGAGGTTTTTTTTTTTTTTTTTGAAGACACTTTTAAACGTCTAAAACAGTACTTGAAGTGATCTATAAAAAATTTGAAGACAATCCTTGAAGTCTTATTTTGAATTTAGAGTCCTTGAAAAGTATCTTTTCTGGAACTCTTATAGACTGTCAAGTGTCAAAGACACTTTTTAAAGTGTTTTTTAAAATTTTTTAAGATACTTTGAATTTCCAAGACACATCTTGAAAAATCTTATTTGAAATATGAAGACTCTCCAATGTGTCTTATTCGGAATTCTGAGACACTTTTTAATGCCAAAAGCATTATCCAAGACACTTCTTGAAATGCCTTATTTGAAATTCTAAGACACTCAAAAGTGTCTTGTTTGAAATGCTAAGACACTTCAAAGTGTCTTATATAGGATTCTAAGACACTATCGAATGTCAAAACAATTCTTGAAGTGTCTCAATGGAAATTCTAAAACACTTTTATGTTTTTTATATCGAAATATGAGACACTTTTTAGTGTTCAAAATACTTTTGAAGGTGTTTTAAGAAAACTCTAAGACACTTTCAAACGTTTGACTCACAAATTCTTGTAGTGATTTATTACAAATTTGTAGGCACTTCTTGAAGTGTCTTATCTAGGATTCTAATAGACACTTTCGAATTTTAACACAATTCTTGAAGTGTTTCATTAGAAATCCTAAAACACTTTAATGTGTTTCATACCAAATTATGAGAAACTTTTTAATGTTCAAAACACTCTTGAAGGTGTTTTAAAAAAACTCTGAGACACTTTCAAACGTCTGACACACTTATTTTTGAAGTGATTTATTACGAATTTGTAGACACTTCTTGAAGTGTCTTATTAAAATTCAAAGACCTTCTGAAGTATCTTTCCTGGATTTCTAAGACACTTTTCAAAGTTTCTTTGAAAATCCAAAGATATTCAGACATTTCTAAGACATTTTAAAAAATGTCTTACTCGAAGTTCCAAGACACTCAGAAGCGTTTCATTCGGAATGTTAAGACACTCTCGAATCTCTGAGATACTTCGTAAAGTCTCTTACTTGAAATTATAAGATATTCCAATGTGCCTTATTCAGAATTTCAAAACATTTTCAAATGTCTAAGATACTACTTGAAGTGATTTATAAACAATTTGAAGACAATCCTTGAAGTCTTATTTTGAATTTAGAGTCCTTGAAAAGTATCTTTTCTGGAACTCTAATACACTGTCAAATGTCTAAGACAATTTTCAAAGTGTTTTTTAAAGTTTTTCAAGATATTTTGAATTTCCAAGATACTACTTCTCGAAGTATCTTATTTCAACTTCGAAGACACTCCTACGTGTCTTATTTGGAATTCTAAGACATTTTTTAATGTCAAAAACATTATCCATAACGAATGTCATCGATTTTTCTTAAAGATAATTTCATTCGGGGCGGGGGGGGGGCGGAATTTCCTTCATCGTGCCCCGGGCGCCAAAATGTCTTGCTACACCACTAACTGTTGAAAAACAAATTCGGATTGTAAAAAACTATTCCAGGATGCATTGAAATAAAACTCAACGTAACATCTTATAATAACGATTTTTATATTGTGAAAGCTTCTTTTTAATCTAAAAAAAAACGTTCAGTTGAAAATCTTAGGTCGCCGGGGTTTCGTAGCTAGATTTGCCAGGAATCAAGATAAGTGCTTGGGAACGCTGAGAACCGCTGCGACTTAAGACGCCATTACAACCCGCCGACCGCCGCCCCTAAAACTATATTAAACTCCGGCAAATCTTGAGGGCTCTTCTTTCTCGCTTTCCACCCCTCGGCCACAGCAAGCTTTCTCACCCTCTTTTTTCCGCAATTCGCCGTCTTCTTTTTCCACTCCAACGTCTGCGAATGGAAAACCGGGACGACACTTTGATCACTTTCGCGATGGCCCCCGACAACGAGGAATCTCACCTTCGACCCTACGAGATTTGACTTTTTTTTTCAGCCTTCTTAAAACGATTCGGGGATAATGGCAGGTGCGTAGGCAGAGGGGGGTTTTAGGGGTTCAAACCTCTCCCGAAATTCTAGATGAATTCATCATTATTTCTCGAAAAATAGACAAAAGTGAAGATGATGAAAAAATAATGCATAAAAATAATAATGGTAAATCAGAAAATGAGTAGACTTCGATTTTAAAAATACAATTATTCCTTCTTGAAACGAATTTTTTCTTAAACTAAATATATAGGCGTATTTTTTCTATGAGAAAATTTGGAAATAAACTTATACTTAATAATGATTTATAAAAAAAACTCAAAATTACGAAAATTCTAAGAATGCTAAAACTTCGAAATTCAGAAAGAAAATTCTAAAAAATTTATACAGGAATTCATGAAAATACCAGAAAATCTTTTGTCATGAAATTTCTGAAAAATTCCAAGAGTTATTGAATTCTATGAAAGAATCTCGAAAAAAAGTCTTTTGCTCAGTTACTTTGAATTCACAATAATTGAATTATACGAACATGAAGAAATACGCAACTCTAGACTCCAAAAAAATTGGAAAATCGTACTCTCGTAAACACATCTTCGATGATAAAAAAAATAGTAAAATCATGAAGGAAATATAATTTTTTTTTTCGAGCTAAGGGATTTTTCTTGACTTGGACGTTTGCATATTTCCTACCAACCACATTTCTAGGTCAGCTTAGCAGAATGAATAATTAGAACTTTTTTGTTTATTTGAATTAAAAGTTGCTACTAAAGAAACTTTTCCGCGTGTGACCTGGAATGAGAAAAACAGTCTTTAATTCAAGAAAAATTTCCGAAACAGGTTTCTCGAAAAAATACTAGTTCTACAATGTTTATAATAATTTTCAATTCTTGACGATATGAATCCACACTGTAATGAATCAGAAAAATTTTGCACCCTCGAAAATTTTCTCGAAGAATAGTAAATGCATGTTCAAGTGATTGACAAAAAATTGAGTCAATCAAATGCAATGTTGTGTGTTTTACACGCGCGGGTACGTGGTGGCATGTAAAATGGATACCTGCTTCGAACACTCTATTATACACGAAGCTCAGGTACCTCTGCTTGCGCGGGTCCGGACATTGCAAGAATAAAGGAAACCTCGGTTTCCTCGTTTTTTACGAGACTGTAAATTTAGCGGCGAACGAAGAATGCGAGATTCGCAGTCATGAAAATTTTAGACTGGAATTTGCGTACTCCTTTTTTGCGTAGCTCAAATCGTAACGAGTTGGATTGTATGATACTCGAATCTGCCTTCTAAGTTTTTTGTTTACAATAATGTGTCTGAATTTTTAAGTATCTTTTTGTTTCATACGTAGTTCTGAATTAAAAGAGAACATACTTGTAACTCCCCAGGTAAAAATGAGTAGATCTTTTGATATTCAAATGAGATATACTGTAAATCTACCAGCAGATATATGAAAATGACCAAGATCAACAAATAGATCTATAAAAATCTTCATAGATCTACCAGCAGATAAATGGAAATGACCGAGATCAACAAGTAAATCTTTGAAGATCTTCGTAGATCTACCAACAGATGTATGGAAATCAACTGAGATCTACAAGTAGATCTACGAAGATATACGGGGATCTAGTAGTACATCTATAAAAATCTATGGTGATCTACGAGTAGATATACAGAGATTTACCTATAGATCTATGTAAGTCTACGGTTGTCTATTACAAGATCAAATGAGATCTATAGACATCTATAGTATATAATTAAAGATCTCCTACAGATATCCAGAGATCTATTAGATCTATATAATATAATGGTATCTATAGATACTATTCAGTCGTGATTTGAAGTTCTTCAAAACCAATTGGGTATCATTTTTCATATTGCAAAATCATTTGATGATGAAACGAAACGTGTTATAAAAATAAGTTACAAGCGCGCTTGTAACTTATTTTGCCATTGATCCAAAGTGGAAGAATAGAAGCACGACGCTCAAAATCTGAGTTGCCGAAAACCCGCTAAAAGCCGAGAATAATGTACTCCCGGGGATGACCAGTCGGACCGGGATTCGGTGTGATTGAAGACCCGGTTGATGAATTGTTTATGGATCGGCCCTCACGGTATCGGGCAACAAAAAAACGCCCGCCAGGAGTCCATTAACGGGCTTGCAGGCATCGCGACCCGGAATTTTATCCCCTTCTCGATGAGTAGTCGCTCTTTTCGCAGCCGGGTCATCTGCCGCCGCCCGCGGTCTCCATGGTAACCGGAGGCAGGGCCACCCCCGTTCACCAATCGCAACCCACGCCCGAAATGAGGGAAACGAACACTCCACATATCCTTCTGCCCTCCCCGCCCCCTCAGGCTCCACCAACCCCCAACCCACTTCCACCCCCCGACCCCCCCACCAACCCTCCGACTTTTCGTGGAGGTGGCTGAGATTCTAGCTTGGGAGAAAATCTTGACCGGGCGTGCCCTGCATCCCTTATAACACCTTACCAGCCATCCTCGCCACCCCTTTTGCCACCCCCTCGGTTCGCGATCTAAAACTACCCCGCCGACTTAAATCGCTACCCGGTACTTAAAGCGCGTCGCGTGAGATTTCATTGGCGATTCGAACGTCGTCGTTAATCCTCGCGGAAGACAAGGGTGCTGAGGATTCTTTTTCCTGAGGGTGGAGGGAATGAGGTTGGGCGGTTTCGGTTGATTTTTGCCAAATCGAAGGGAGTAGAACCAAGATCAGAATTTTTGTATGTCTCACTGTACTGAGCGGCGAGCGTACTTGAGTAGGTGCACTGTAAAAAAAACTTCCATACATTATGGGAAGTTTTTATCCTGTAAATGAATTGCAAATTTTCCATGCTTTGTTTTATAACTCTTATACAATATACATTTATAGCATTTTTCTTATTCATGTATAAAACTTTTTCGGAAAAGTATGGGAAAAGATACATACTTGCATAGGATATTTTCCATATTTTTGAAATTCCCATACAATGTGGGATAATTTTTATAAAACATGGGAAAACTTTTATATAGGAGTATGGAGAAATTGCGATCATGTTTTACAGTGTATGACTTTAGATTGTGTATAATTATATTGCAAGGACAATATGGTATAGCCAAGTCTGGTGACCTTTTACAGCATGTAAATTTGATGTAACAGCAAAAAGACATGCTGCTTTATCACAATTTGACCATATGGATTTTTTTGCTGCAGTAGCTTATTTTTGTGTTGCCTCAACATATCTTTTTTGTTGTTTATTCTTTTTTTGTTATGCTGCCGGAGCATAACAATTATGCAATGGAATTTTATGCATAATGATTGTGCTGTGGCAATAGAATAATAAGCTACCACTGCAAAAGAAATTCATTTTGTCAAGTTGTGTTGAAACAGCACATCTTTTTGTTACTACAACAAACCTTTTTTCCGTGTTGTCGTAATAGCTATACTACTAGAGTTGAAGTGATACATAAAAAAATCCATGCAGAAGTGCAACAATGATTGTAGTTTTAACAAATCGTGAAAAATTAATATAATTAAGGAAACTTATTGACATAACTGTTGGAAATTCCAGATTTTTATATTTGTTTGATGGAACTTTTTTTAATTTAAAAAAAATATTTAATCATCTCAATAAAAATATTTGTATTTTCTAGATATGTTGTTAACTTTCCAGATTTTGATTTGAATTTGAAAAAAAGACATTTTTCTCATTTCAAATAAATTTAATGAAAAACATAATGTATATGATTGATGAAAATTTATTGTATATGCAAAAATTTTGTTTATTTTGTAAAATCGTTGACGAAATTCATAAAAGTCTCAATTTGAAATTATTTAAACGTATTTATAGCAACAAATTTATTACAAAATATATACAATCTTACAATTTCGGAAAAAATTATCATCTAACGAATGAAAATTTTTTGTAATATTATACTAATTTTAAAGTTTTTTCAGAATTTTTTAAAAAAGTGAAAAGATTCGTAATCAAACAAATATATATCGAAGAAACGTAATAATAATTTATTTTACTTTTATATATGTTTTTCATTAATTCACAAATTTCCAGGATTTTTTAGAATTTCCATTTTTTTTTTTTTTCTTTAAAATTTACAATGTTTTTCAATGTATATAATTGATGAAAATTTTATCGAGTTCCAAAAATTTTGTCTATTTTGTAAAATAGTTGATGAAATTCATGAAATTCTGAATTTGAATTAATTTACAAATATTTATAGTATTAAATTCATTATCAAATATACATAATCTTACAATTAAAAAAAACCTTCTCATCTAAGTAATAGAAATTTTTGTAATTTTTCCTCACCTTTCAAGTTTTTTTAGAATTTTTAAAAAAAGCAGGAAGATTCATAAAATGCATATTTTGAAGAAACGTGAGAATGAATGTAATCTACTTCTATAAATATTTTTTAATAATTCACAAATTTTTAGTATTCTTATCATTTCCGTCTATCTTCAAAATTTACAATGTTTTTTAATCTTTACAATTGATAAAAATTTTAGAAAATTCCAGAAATTTAACTGATTTTGTAAAAAAAATGACAAAAGTCATCAACTTCTCAATTTGAATATATTTAAAATATGTAAAAATATGTATGTACATTAAAAAATATGTAATAATATAATAATAATAATTAAAAATATGTAATTAATTGAAATATGTCAAAAACATGTATATTCATTAATATATATATATATATATATATATATGTGTGTGTGTATATATATACAGAATCGAATTCATTACAAAATATAAAAAATCTTACATTTGAAAAAAAGTTATCATCTGACTTATAAAAACTTTTTGTTATTTTTTACTGTCTTCCATGTTTTTTCAGAATTAAAAAACAAAAAAAAGATTCATAATACATATTTTGAAGAAATGTGATAATGAATGTGATCAATTTTAAAAAATGTTTTTGAATAATTCACGAATTTTTTGGATTTTCATAATTTCCGTCTCTCTTCAAAACGAACAATACTTTTCAATCTATACAATTGATGAAAATTTGAGAAAATTCAGAAATTTTGCCGATTTTGTAAAATAGTTGATGAAATTCATTAAATTCTCAATTTGAATTAATTTCAATGTAGTTATATTATTTATCAAATTTATTACAAAATATACAAAATCTTACAATTTACAAAAAAATTATCGTCTGACTAATGAAAATTTTTTGTTATTTTTTACTAACTTTCAAGTTTTTTCAGAACTTTTTAAAAAAGCAGAAAAATTCATATTAATACATATTTCGAAAAAACGTGAAAATGAATGTAATCTACTTTCAGAAATGTTTTTTAATAATCGACGAATTTTTAGGATTTCTATAATTTCCAACTATCTTCAAAATATGAAAGATTTTTTTTTTATTTTATTTTCATGAATTTCCGAAATTACGAACATTCTACAAAACATTTCAAACCCATAAAAATTTTCAAAAATTTGTCTGATTGCTGTAAAGAATTTATCAACAATTTTTTAATTTCACGCAATTGTTCTCCAAGAATCTCCAAGAATAATACAAATTATCTAAGTATTCTCAAATTTTATAATTTTCTGTGCAACTTACAACAACATTTTGTTTTTTAAGATGCTTTTCAAATTGAACGACTTATAATAATACGGGCATGGTAACCTCTACTATTCGATAGTTCTCAGTTATCATCGCACGGAAAAAAAAGAATTTGCTGTTTCAACACAACTAGACAAAACACATTTGTTATCCAGCAGCAGTTAATTCTTTTCCGTGTATATTTTACATAAACATTTCATCAGAACTATACCAATCCCTGATCGCACAAACTTTCACGAAAAAAATCTTAATTTATTTACACGATGTTCACGTTAACATTGTCAATCGATATTTTCTCTTAGCGTTTCCCGTCGCTAAAAAACAAAACCACGAATACTAAGTCTTCGATTCATAAATGCATCTAAAAATAAGTAAAACGATGTTGAATTTTATGTTTCAGGCGAGAAACCACATAAGTGTCAAGTGTGCGGAAAAGCGTTTTCGCAAAGCAGCAACTTGATAACGCATTCTCGAAAGCACACGGGTTTCAAACCTTTCGCTTGCGAACTTTGCGGGCGAGCTTTTCAACGCAAGGTGGATCTTAGGAGGCACCGGGAAACTCAACACGCCGATTTGGGAGTGACACAACGACCCGTGGGTTCGATACCCCAAAACAACCTGCCCAACCCGAGCCCGCGCATTATGCATTAATAATGCATTGAAAAACCGAGTTTTACCCGTAATAGGGCGAATCGATCTTGTATTTTTTTCAACCGAAATCGTTTGTCTTCACTCACATTTTGAAATTCAGCCCTTTGAGAACCGCTGCTGTGAAATCAGACATATTGGACATGCACTGAAAAACTAATTTGTTTGAGCCAACCACACTGGGAGAAACGTTTATTTGGAGTAAATATGCTGAATTTCGTATTCATCAGGAAAATTTATTAACATTTAAGAAATTTTCTGTGCATGAACTATTCTAGTAGGTCGTTCAAATAATACCAAACTTAGATTGCAATAATCCATTGATTCCTTTTGAATATTGAATATTGTGCAGTAAAATACTGCAGTAAAATCTTTGAAAATTTTTTATCACGTTTCAAATTTCAAAATTGTAAAAAAAATTAGAAAACTTAAACCTATCAAAATCTTTGATAATTTGATAAGTAGACAATATGAATTTTGTATATTGTGATTTCGGAAAAGTGTATAAGTTGAAAAAAAAAATTTTTGTAATTTTTTACTACCTTTCAAGTTTTTTCAGAATTTTTTAAAAAAGTAAGAAGATTCATAATCGTCCATATTTCGAAGAAACGTGAAAATGAATGTAATCTACTTATATAAGTATTTTTCAATAATTCACGAATTTTTAGGATTTTTATAATTTCCGTCTCTCTTTAAAATTAACAATGCTTTTCAATTTATAGAATTGAAGAAAATTTTATGAAATTTCAGAAATGTTGCCAATTTTGTAAAAAAATTGACGAAATTCATTAAATTCTCAATTTGAAATAATTTCAAAATATTTATAGTATACATGTAATGTCTAATGACCGAAGGTTTTTACGTTTATCTAACTCAATTTCCAAATTTTATTTTCTATTTGAGTCTGACTTTAATCTTAAAACAGTTTTTATCATGTTTAACATTTCGAAATTGTGAAAAAATTGAAAAACTGAAAATTTTGTAAATCATGGATAATTTTATAAGTAGACAATATGAATTTTGTATATTGTGATCATTATCATATTTTTTGGAAAAATGTGTAAGTTCAAAAAAAAATTTTCATCTGACTAATAAAAATTTTTTTTTATTTTCTACTACTTTTCAAGTTTTTTCAGAATTTTTTAAAAAAGTAAGAAGATTCATAATCGTACATATTTCGAAGAAACGTGATTATGAATGTAATCTACGTTTATAAATATTTTTCAAAAATTCACGAATTTTTAGGGTTTTTATAATTTCCGTCTCTCTTTGAAATGAACAATGTTTTTCAATACATACAATTGATGAAAATTTTATGAAATTCCAGAAATTTTACCGATTTTGTAAAAATATTGACGAAATTCATAAAATTCTCAATTTGAAATAATTTCAAAATATTTATAGTATCCATGTAATACACGGAAAAAATTTTTTGGCAAAAATTATCAAACAATTCAGGAATCGCTGGACAATGGTGAAATTATGTCACTTTTTCTTTACTATACTTTTTCCCAAAAAATATAGTAATTTCTACCATATTTTACGATTTCTTACCTAAAATGTGGTAAAAAGTACTATATTTTTGGGGAAAAAGTGACAAAATTTCACCATTGTCCAGCGATTCCTGAATCTTTGGTAATTTTTGCCATAAAATTTTTTCCGTGTATCTGTAATGACCAAAGGTTTTTATGTTCATCTAATTAAGTGTCCATATTTTCGTATTGTTTTAGTCTAACATCAATCTTTGAATAGTTTTTATTATGTTTCAAGTTTTTGAATTTTGAGAAAATTAAAAAACTGAAACTTTTCTTAACCATTGATAATTCT
This sequence comes from Platygaster orseoliae, assembly GCA_030522825.1. NCBI lineage: Eukaryota > Metazoa > Arthropoda > Insecta > Hymenoptera > Platygastridae > Platygaster > Platygaster orseoliae. The sequence goes on from JAPYZL010167934.1 coordinate 14,191, forward strand.
ATGATTAGTCAATATGAATTTAGTATATTGTGATCATACTTAAATTTTTTGGAAAAGCGTTTCTTTGGTTTCTTCAATTTTATAGAAAAATTTCAAAAACCTGGAAGTATTGAAAAATTAGGAAAAATTTTTATGAAATACACAAGTTATAATTAATTTTTTCCTTATATTACTGTTAAAATTGAAAGAAAATGACAAATCATTTTGATAATTTTCCAGATTGTTGTAAATTCTATAAAATTCGAATAATTAGTTGAATTTTAGATAATGTTCATAAACTTTGAAAATCGTGAAAAAATTTTAAAATTCGAAAAGTTGCATAAATCGTAGGTTTTTTAATATCAAAAAGTGTTTTATTATACGCATACAGTCCAAAATTTTTGAAATTTAAAAAAAAATTCAGAGCATAATATTACTCTGAAAAGTATTTGGTATTTGTTGAAAATTTTAATCATTCGGTTAAACTAGAATTTCATAATTGATTGGTTTTCACGTGGAATTTTTGGGTATTTCATTTTCATATCAAAAAATTTTTCAAAATCAAAAATTGATTCTCGCACAAAGATATTATATGATTGTAAAAATTCAATTGAAATCCGGAGTTTCAGAAAATTTCTACGAATTTCTTAAATTGTTTAAAATTACGACAGTTTTCAAAAACTACTATTTGTACATTTTTTTTTCCTTTGGAGTTAAAATAGATGCATTTGTCTCAAATACAGATTTGTTGATAGTTACCAAATCACATTTTTGACCAAAGACAGATTTCTCTACTCTTAACAAATAATGCATTTGAAGCAACACAACGTCTTTAATAAGTAGCTTCTTTGACCAAAAAAGATATTTATTTGCTTGTATCCAAATATGGGATTTGTTAACTACAAACGAATCTTATTTGATACGAATAAACGTTTCACTTAGTGCAAATAAGTTTTTCAGTGTAAATAATTTTTTCAAGTGCATTGTAAATAATCGTTCTTCCTTCGAGTGCACTTATATATAGCTAAATTTCTGCGTTACAGCGATTGTTATCAATTTCGTACGTTTTCATAATCACAGACTTCTACTGAATTCAAAAACTGTACGTCAATTATGCACAAGAAAGCGAAATTGCGAGAAGCGCATTCTTTTCGTCGAAAATGGAACAATTTTAAAATATTTTCCTCGCAGATTTTGTATCTTAAGGTACTCTTATGTGACTGCAATTTTTGGGAATTTTATCACAAGAACACTTTTTCATTTTTTCCAACGCCGTTTTTTTTTCATTATTTCAATTTTTATTTTTTAATTTATCATAATTTATAGAGAATCGAATTGTAGCCGAAACATAATTACACTGCTATAGGTTGGAAAAAAAAGATTTAAATTTATTCAAAAAAATTCGTTCAAAAAAATTGGAAAGTTTTCCTGCAGTCATATTCTAAAAAATCGCTTGAAAAAACTGTCATCACATAAAAGTACCATTTTAATCAAATACAAAAGCTGTTTCTTCTGATGGTGCAAATCTCAAAAAAATTCATGACAGTCTTCTTTCAAGTTCAGGTAGATCGATTTCGAGCCATTACGTCGCTTAAGGTGCTATGATCCAAAGAATTGTACCATAATCGAAAAAGTCTTCGAGTATTGATTAGTTTCTAAGTTGAATGATTTATTTTTTCCACGCGCGTATTTCGTTATTTTACTTCCATTTTGAATCGTTGGAGTATTACGACTTTGAGTTTGAGGGTTTGCAAAAGTGATTTACATTCCAGATCGAAGAAAAAATGATAATTATAGCATAAGGTACAATTACTGTTAGTTATCGTGACATGTTATCGTAATTTATTTCAGTTCTGTTGTTTACATTGAGTTATTGTTGTAAAAATCTGTTGATGGAGGCCAAATTTGCTAGGAAAGATTTATAACACTTTCAAAAATAACAGTCATTGAAATTTTGAAATCTTATTATTGCTGACTCCGCTTTTTGAATTTGAAACAGTGAAATACGACTGGCAATCAGTGAAAATCGACTGTTTCAGATTTCGAGAGCTAGGAGAATATTCGTAAAATCCGACGTGCGTGCCTTCGGAAAAAAACCTGATCCTAAATTTGCATTTCCCGACTTGAATAAAATAGTTTAAAAATTCTTTTTATCATCAGGATCATTGTTATCCGTAAACAGCAACGTACATAGTTCTGATAACACGTAATTTATTTATTTACGAGGTCAGCGTAAATTTTACCGAGGGCAGCGTTTTGCATATCACCAAAGAAAATCCCAGATCTAACTGTGACCAATATTGTAAATAAAATGTACCATATATTTTTCGCATTTATTGAACTAATGAGAAGTAAATTAATTAAGACATACATAATCCAACTCGCTTTGGACACTCTAAATTTCAATTTACAAAAAATATCGCGGTGTTCAAAGATGTCTTGCTGAAAGACTGCACCACTTCGTCTCCATTTTTCTCGCTACTGAAGATGTTTATTGTTATAATATTCATTAACCTGTAATTATTGTAAGTAGTCATCACTACCGATATTATTGTCATTACTTAAGAATAAAATGCTGTTACCATTTGTAAAATGGGGAGTTTCATTTTGCTTACCTGCTACCTACATGTCGTACGATGGTAATTAAATATTTTTTTTACATTTTTGAATTGGTTGTTCACGATATCAAATTCATAATCGTCAATAGTCTTATTCGAATTTGAATTCGAAATATGGATGTTAATTTTTTTAACTTATTAATTAATTAAATAAGTCAAAGTTGAAATAATAATTTCTTTAAAGTTTTCAAGATTATTTTCACAGTTACATTACACTTCAATTTGCTCTTTTTAACTTTCATATTCGTTCGCGATCAACGTCGCATATATACGAAAAGTTTTAAAGAATTTTTTTATGTCAATTTATAAAATATGCAAAATCTACAACGCACATTTTTAATTTCGATACTTTGATATAAACACATTTTGATTCTAGAGAAGTATTATTTACTTTAAATTCTGCAATTTAAGTGTACATCTACTGAAATTGGGAATTATGACCTTTTTTTAAATACATAGGATTAACAGTTAATAAGTATAACTTTTACGTTCAAAGTATTGAACTAAATTAAAATTATTTCATTTGCCTCGAAAATATGTCAAGAATTATTACAATTCAAACGTTCGATAATCAGTTTTTGAAATTTCTGAGTAGAAAATATAAATTTCTTTCATTGTTTGACTTTTGCAATTTAAATCTCATTCCATATTTACCAAAAAATTTATTTTGCAATTTTTTTACTAACAAAATTAGTGGTTACATACACTGAGTTTTCAAATTTAAAATAATCAAATCTTTTTGGTTTCTAGGATCTATTGTTCTTTGCTTTTCCTATTTCAGAATGGTAAGTTTTTCCTGTTTTATAATTTTCTGGTAACTTTTTGAAAATCGTACCAAAAAATTGCTTGTTTTCAAAACTAACATTAAATTTTTGAAATCATCAAATCAAAATCTTTGAAAATGCATTCGATTGTTTTTTTATATTAAAATTCTTTTACATTTTTAATAACAAAAAATGTTATTTTCATAATCTAGTAAAATTATAATGTATGAATAATTCACAGCTTCCGATTTAAAAAAGCATTTATTCTATTAAATGAAAACAAAAAATCTAAATCATGACAGTCGAACAAATATTTTTATGAAAAAAGTCAGATATAATGTAATATTTCTACTGATTGCAACTTGTGAAATTCAGTATGTAATTTTTGAGACATAAAAAATGTACGACATTTTTTGAATATACGAATTTCACCAAAAATAAGAGTTTACCAACAAATTTATTGAATCGACAATCGAATAATGAAGCTTATAAATAATTAAATAATTGATAGATTTAGTAATAAAAAAAATTAATGTTTTTAGAGATTTTACTCATTTATAATGGAACGAAGAATAATATGATCAAAGGATAGATTATCGTTTATAATTTTATTGATTAATTAAATAACTCAATTAATTTATAGATGACTTAATAAATTATCATGATAATTATATATGAATTTTATTCATGTATAAATTCTTATAAATATTGATATTATCAAATTTTATATAATTTTCAATCATTATTAGTTTAAAGCAAGACATCATTTGTGAAAAAAATTTAAATATTTCATCTCAAAAAATTTGTAATTACTTATTTAATTCATGGATTGATCGTTTGTTTTTTATTATTTTTGCTTCATTCTTTTATTGTTCATTTCTACTTAAATTTATAAGTTACAAATTTCAGAACAAATAACCTAATAATTTATCATGCAATTAGTAAATCAGTAATGTCAAAGAAATAAATTCCAACAAATGCTGTTACATATTTCCAACAAATTCTAACAAAGTCAATCAGTGGCATTTTTACTGATTGATTTTTTAGTCAAATTTTCACTGACAGATTTATTTATAAGGAAATAGAGAATTATCAAAATAATGGGAGTTGCAGTTAAGTGCAACCATACTCAACATTTTTGAACTACATTGACATTATTTTTATAGCTAATACATACTTTAATATCTCAAACTTCACAAAAATTACAATTATTAAATAATAATTCAGCAAAAATCAAAGATATATTTGTTTATAATATATTCATAGTTTGCTGAGTCTTACTATTCTTATGACTGCACCAACTACGTGTAATTGGAATGTTCGTGACATGCTATTTTTTTTTAATAATTGTATCACGGTCAGATCAAAATGTTTCGCAGAAAAGTACGGTTTGTATACCCAGATAATGAAAAATGTCAATTGTCAAAAAGAGAACGAGTTTGGAGTAAAAATGGGTAATGGAATTTTTGATAAGAAGATTATGTAGCTTTGTAACTCGATATAATCTGCCTCGTACGTTTTTCGTCACGCGCGAGAAGCGCGAACGGAGTTGAACTCGGTCAGTTTTCATTAGTTAAAAAAGCGTTGATAAAACAATTTTCATCGCGCGTCCTTTCGCCCTTACAGAGAAAGGAATTAGTAACAAGAAAAATAATTAATGGATGGTAGAGAACGTAATTACTAGAATTCATGTTTGAAAATTTAATTTTTTAACTTCTCCTGTTGTAAATTTATTGAAACACATTCAGAAATTCGGTTTACTATAATTACTATTTGAAGTAACAATTAAAACAATTATCAAAAATCAATCATAAAAATACGAATTCGAAAAAAGCGTGACAAATAACAATAAAATTAACAATTATATGAATATTAGTCAAATAAATTAAATTGATCAGAAATTTTATTCCTGAAATGTAAAGAATATAACGAATAATTTCATGTCAATTTGTAGAATTAAACAAAATTCAGAATTCTTGATTTTACTTATATGAAAATAACAAAAATCCTAGCTTGAAAAAAAAATTTTTATGCACAAAATATATATCCTAAATTTTTGGGTAGGATAATGTAGAAGAAAAAATTTTGAAAATTGGTTTAACCCAGTGATTGAGAATATAATTTTATTTGACATAATTCTAGAAATTAAAAAAAATTTGAATCAACAGAATATAATTTAATGTTTATATAATATATTTAATATAATAAATTATATATTTCATGTAAATCTTGAAACACGGACGTGTTTCGACCGTCGTTAATCGCAGATCCTTTCTACGTGTCTCTCGAAGTAAAAGTGAAAGGTCGAAACAGTACGTGTGTAAATATACGCGGAATATCTATCCCTATCTATATCCCTATCTATATCCCTATCTATAGTGTAATTAAAAAACAATTCTGACATTACTATAAATCGAATGTAACGTTTCAAGTCTATTTAAAAAAAGAAAATGTGGAATACATAAAAATATAAATATCGAAAATATAACAAAAATAATTCCCTTGAATAATGAATTTAATAATTTTTTCTTTTATTATCATATTACGAACTCTGATTGTAATAAAATTAAATACACAATATATTATATATTTATTTGCCTTATAAATGTTTTTTTCAATAGGGTTAGCGATACAAATCGGTAATTTAAAAAAAATTATTTATTTATTTATTTCAGCCTCAAACATTACACTTTTTTATATTTTAATTTTCATTAATTCATTGCTGATTTCCTCTGCCACGCCCCGTGTATACTGTAGATTTTGGTTGTCGATATTTTTTGATAATATTTTTTTTCTGATAAAAGAAATCGAAAAGTATTCAGTGATTCATCTATGTTACCGTTTGTACATTTTTACTCAACTCGTAATTATTATTCGTTGATTTATTTACCAAGTTCAGTTTTTAATTGTTATTTAAATCGTTATGAGAAAAAAGCCAATTTAAATTGAAATCAGTTTCTGCGCCGATATATCGATATTTTTATAAATATCGACCACCCTACAGCATACGAGTAGTTTTTTATTTATTTTCACTTTATGTTGCACAATTGAAATCCAGGTAAAGCCACCTAATAGATGTAAGAACTTCCTTTCGCTAATATCAATTTCATCGTCGGTTTTTAAGAATGGAGGGAAAATTAATATATACTAAATTGCTTTTTAAAACCTACATATTTACAAGTTATTATTCCAAAGTTATCCTCAAGTAGTTTTTGAATATTTTTTGTTTTTGTTTTTTTTTTTTTTTGCAACTAAGCGTATTGTCAATCTTCATTATAAGTGATTATGTTTTCCATAATCATTTGAAAAAAGAAAATTGTGACTGTGGAATACACGCTTTACGTTCACAAAAAAAGTATCCACAATATGAAAATTAACTAAACAATCTCCTTTCAAATTGTGGTGTTTAAAAATATGAAATAAACAATATTGGCGGACAAAATGTTTATTATATAATAAATATATATCCATCATAAATATGTCGGAGTATAAAAAATGTTTGATATCTGCTGCCCCCCCCCCTCCCACCTAACTGACATTGCCAATGTAAAGGCCGCCGTCGTAATCGTGTGTGGTTCCCACGCTTGAAAATTAGAGAAAAAATTAAAAA
>JAPYZL010167976.1:0-15452 GCA_030522825.1 Platygaster orseoliae
ACATTTCGTCGTGAGAGCAGCGAGATTCCCCCACTCTTACCTACTAGGGAATCTGATCTCGAGCGTCGGAGGCGGTTATGCTTTCCAGGCCCTCAATTTATGGATTTTCAAGAAAGCTTTATCAACATAGATTCTAAGTGTTTATAAATTTCTAGTATTTTTCGTATTTTTTCATATTTATCAAATTTTTTTGTTCACCTGTTAGATCGTTATTTAGATTCCTGGAATTTAATACTCTCGAATTCAAATTAAATTATATATTTGATATATATGAAAGGATTTTGAAAAAAAATGTTTATAAATCGATTTGGACAACTTTCTGGTATTATAATGAATAATATATAAATAAAAAAAATATATATAATACTTATTTATATAATATACCCTGATGATCCCGCGGAGATATCGCCACTGGAGACACCTTGAAATCGTTTTTTTTTCAATAAAACATTTTGTAGTATAACTAAAAATGATGTAACTAGAACGAAAATGACTCGCAAATGTGATTTTATGTGCTTATTAAATAAATAACAATAGAGTCGCATTACACATCACGTATATCTATGGCTCAACCGTTATTAAATTAATAAACTAATAAAATCACATTCGTGAGTCATTTTCGTTCTAATTACATCATTTTTAATCATATTACAAATAGTTTTATTGAAAAAAAGGACGATTTCAAGATGTCTCCAGTGGTGATATCTCTGCGGGATCACCAGGGTACAGCGTGTACCAAAATTCCCGTACCAAAAAGAAATCTAATATTCCTTTTTCATTTTTAAGTCGAAAAGTCCTTTGCCACCAAAATTTTGTAAATACAAAAATATACGAACAATACTAAAAATCTTTACTGATACACGAAATATATAGAAATATAATTTTTTCAAAAATATATTAAACTTGAAAAATTTATAGTAGAACATTTATTTTTGTAAATATCTACAGAAATCCATAAAAATACTGGAAAAAGATTCAAACTGTTTTAATAGTAAAAAATAAGGAAAAAAATAAAAGCACTGGAAATCTGTATGAAAAAGATCCAAAATCTCTGCGAATCACAATTACAAAACTGAAAATTACGAATTATAATTATTACACTGTTTTAACTGCATTTTTTCTTTGAACAAAAACAAAAAAAATGATTTTGAAATGACAGATGTAGTGCAGCGAATATTTTCCACGCATTTATTTGCTAAAAATTATTAGCTTCGTGTAATGTAGTAACAAATAATTTTTGTAGGAAATACAACAAATATTTGCTTCCTCTAATAGTAGCTTCATTGTTCTAGATGATTTTCATTTTTTTTTTTTTTTTGTAATTTTGCACGAAAGATACAGCATTATCATTTTTTTTATTTTGCAATATTTCGAAAAGTGTTTAACGAGGTTGATTAAATTTTAATAAACATTCAAACTTTCATTGTACACCATTATTTATGATATTATTTATTATTAATTATGGAATATTTTTTATTTTTTTTTGTTAATCTATATCTTGGTTTGAAATTTTCGTTTTTTTATTTGTTCTAAGAAGTTTTGCTGGGTATAAATTCCGTACCGAAATTTTCAAAACATGATTTTCTGATGATTTTAACAAATAGAACTATATTTACATAAAAAAAAAGAATGAAAGATTAGTAACATAATTTTTTTACAGTACTAGTACAGTAATAGCGTCATTATTGTACTGGTTTATCGTCCTAGTAATGTAATATACTGTTAATTTCCGTATCACAATACTCATTCGCAATTATGTTTTTAAACTTACAATATTCTGGTACTTTTTACCATGTGTATGTCAGAAAGTACTAGATTTTTTTCTCAGTACATCTAGTGTTAGTATCACGATAATTATTATAATAATATATGGAATATAATCATTCTGTATAATGTATTCTATATAATAATTGTCTACATAAATTACTGTATAGATTTCTAGAATTCAATGCTTTCGTATTCAAAATATCATAGATTTCTATTACTATCAGTATTGTTAGTATTATTTCTAAATTTATACGATTCAAAGGATTTTTAATATTTTCGTGGATTTTTTTGTAGATTTTTAGAATCAGATACTCTAGGATTTCAAGTTATCTAGATCTTTAATAATTTATGGATTTTGAGTGTTTATAAACTTCGAGTATTTTTCGTTTTTTTTTTTTTTTCGTATTTATAAATTTTTTTTGCTCTTCTATGGATCGCTATTGAGATTTCTGGAATTTGATACTCTCGAATTTAAAGGAAATATATTTGACGTATATGAAAGAATTTTTAAAAAAACGGCTTATACATCAATTTAGAGATTTTTCTGGTATTTAAATGAATTACTGTATAGATTTCTAGAATTCAATGCTTTTGTATTCAAAATTTCATAAAATTGATGAGGGTATTTTAAAAATTTCTGGTACTTATGCTTCTTCCCATATTTGTCAACATTCATCAAATTCGGACTAATTCTCTACTTTTTAAAAACATTTTTACAATTTCACATTTTTTTACATTTATCACATTTTGTACGATTTTCCAGTTTTTTTGTGAATCACTACTTGGATTTCTAGAATTTAATGTAACGAAGTTTTATTTGATGATGGAAAACACTGTAGCGGAAACTTTTGGAACGCTTTTTCGGCCATTTTGTTTAATTAAGCTAGAAAAAATTCCCAGAGGTTTCGAAAAATTCAAGTAGAATTCCAGGATTTCCCGGAGGCTGTACACCCTGTTGAATCAAAGTACCTGAATGATGGGTTTTTTCACATCGCCATTCGCAATCTGAGTGGCGTTGCCATTGATTCGAATTGGACTTGTCGGGCCATTCTCGTCGCGAGGAATAACGGATTCGTATATGGGTTCCCCATTAACCTCGATTCGAGCTTTTCCGTTGACCTTGACCGTCGCTGGCAAGGGCGGGGGCGGCGGGGGTGGTGGTTCCGTTGGCTCTGGAAGACTGGGCTGCCCAAGTTTCGTCGTGCCATTTATTTTCTGCTCTTGCTGTTCCGGCGCCGCGATTTTCAAATCCGTCGACTTGGACGCCTTCATCTTCAGCTCGTGCTGGATCACGGATTCAAGTTCCTCGTCCAAGTTCTCAACGAGTTCGTTCATCTTTTCCCCGATTTCGTTCAGGATTTGGTGGTTGCTCTTCGAGGATTGCACGTCCGAGAGGAAGGAGAACAAATTGTCCAAATCAACGGATTGAACGTCCGTGGTCGCAATTTTGGGGTTCAGTTGTTCCGCCATTTGCGACAAAGCGGCGATTTCTTCTTGCGCTTTTCTGAAAGGAAATGACGTTGGTTTTTCAATTATTCAAGATTTGGGTTTTGAGTAGGGTGTAGGCAGAAAAAAGTTCTGGCATGGGTTTTTTGGAAGTAATTTGTTTTCTTCGGAATTTGAATTGAGCTTTTTTTCATAATATAAAACTTCTCTCTGCCTCCACTCCTGCGTTTAAGAAAATTCGAGATTTATTCACGTCAATTTTCATAGAAATCTAAGTAAATCAAGATTTTGGTGAAGATTCATTTCACTTGAAAACTTGTAAAATGTTCACCTTGCAAAATTAACTGAAAAAATATTGTGGCATGTACAAAAACTAACTTTATCAACTTTTAATCTAAATCGACGTGTAACAACCCCGTATCGAATAATCGCTCTCTGTACATGGAAAACGCGTCTTGGCGGATTACGACGAAGCGTGTGGTGATTAATCTTCGCTTCATAGAACAAGCTACAGTGCTGCCAAGTACTCGATTATCATCTAATGATACTCGAAAAGCTTCGTGCAGAATTAAAGCTTACGTTGCTAGTTTCAAAGGGAACTCGAATCGAAAAAAATGTATGAATAGACTGAAAATTTCTGGAGATTCATAAGGTTTTAGAAAAACGATGTTACGTACACCCCCCACTCTAGATTTTTTAAACCTCTGTATCTCCAGCAGTTCTCGAAATAAATGCAAAAAAACGTGTCAATTTTTTTTCCGTTACCTAACAAGCGTAGATAACAGAATTTTTTCGTCAAGTTACCTACTCAGTGGCGTCGGAACGGAATTCTTACATCTTACGCTCCCTTCAAAAATTATCTGTTCCTACACCACTGGCTGAGATCCACAATTAATTCAATATATATTCAAAACTTGGAAAACTAATAATCAAAAAACGTCTCTACGTTTTTTTACTCACCCTGGCTCCATCCCAACAATACCATCGTATTGCGTGCTACAGGAAAAATCACACATTTAGTTTCCCATCTAAATACGTCGTTGAAAGAGTATATAAATACAACGAATCGTCTAACCTTTGACTGTCTTGAAGAGCTTTTTTGTCTTCCATCATCTTTCGCTCTTCTTCCAAACGTTCCCTTTTCCTCATCTCTTCATCGACTCGCCTCATTTCACGCAAAGCGGCAGCGACTTCACGCGCAAAAACGCCTCGTAAATGCGACTGTATCACGATGGCAGCTCTGCGTTTCCTAATGAACAGTATACGCTGTTTCCAGCCAGTGAACGCGTGTTGGATCTTGAAAGTAGCTTCTCTGATGCGTTTGTATTCTGCAAGAGGAATCAAGTGAAATGGATGACTCAAATTGTCATCACTTTGTGAACGTGACGCAACTCTACCTTTACGAAGAACGAATCCTCGCCAGATCTTCTGTATGACGACGGCGTAATGCGCCGAAATACTGTTCCTCGCGTCTTCAAGAGGCTCATGCGCGCAGCGCCTGAGAAAGAGCTTGCTCTTGCCAACCTGCAACTCACTCGTAGGCACGTTCATGTTGCTCGCGATACACTTGACTGCTTCCTTCTCGTCTTTGGGCAACGAAGCCCGCTGCTTGGTCAAGCATCGATATCTCGCAATGAAGTCACGGAAGGTCAAATGAATGGGGAAGCCCTCTTTTCTGATCCGGATTATGTCCAACATGCCCAGATACTTCAACTGGTCCAGCACCAGCTTCTCGTCGTAATGATTAGCAAGTTTTTCCATGTTGGGCTTTATACAGCGCGCATACCAAGGCGTCGTCGCCTGGAGAACGTCAACGAGAGCTTGCAGTTGGTGCCGAAAGGAGTCACAAAGCGTGGGCTTGCCCTTGCAAGTTCCTCTAGACATGGTCGTGGTGCTGCCAGCTCTGTTGATGATGCAACTCAAGAGGTCTTGATGAGTCGTGAGCTCCTGGACGAATTCGTTGGTGCTTCTCGACATAAAGTCGAACAAGACGTCTTGTTGGACGTCGCGGTTCTTCTCGACGAAACCTTCGACGGTGTAGCTGACGCAGCCAGCGTAGTGTTTCAGGCCAAACTCTTTTTCCCATTTCCGGCGGTCGTCGCCCTTTTCGTAGCAGGGATGGTTCTCGAACTCGGTGTGGAGGTTCGTCAGGTACGCCGTGTCGGAGCCTTTGGGCATATGGCATTGCTCCGTGAGGAGTTTGAGGACGCATCGGGGAGGTTTTTCTATGAGTTCCAGGCACAGAGTGTTGTCGGTGAAGCTTATGTGGGAGTACTGGATTTCTTCTTGGCGATACTGTAAGAAATAAGACAATAAAGGGTGATTAGCTTTTCGTGAGTGATGGTTGGAAATGCAACACACTTACGAGTTCTTGCTCCAACGCGAAAACATAATGATTGAAGAACTTGTGCAGCTTTTCGTTGGTGTAATTGATGCACAACTGTTCGAAGCTGTTTATCTTGAAGTTCTCGAACCCGAAGATGTCAAGGACTCCGAGAAATCGGGAAATGTCCTGCCCTGGATTCGTACAATTGTTGATATGATTGATGAGCCACACGAACGTTTTGGAATACAAGGCCTTGGCCATCGCGTGACGATTCTCCCGAGCTTCCTGAAGCTTCAAGGGAATTTCCGTTATGTTTCCGCGGACATTAATTTGCCTCTCCAATACGATCCTGGTCAAGTCCTCGACCTGGAGACCCAGAAGAGGGGCCACGATGTCGAGGATTCCGCCATCCTCGGAGGTCAAGGTGCACCTTTCGCCATCCACGTCTTCGAAGCTCAGGTTGCCGAGCCAGAGAATCGCTGAAAGCACCCGAAAGATGCCTTCGCACACTTCCGATGGCACCTGAAGCACGTTAAAAGCCAATCGCAGTGCCTCGAATTTCTTCGAATCCGAAATACCGTCGATCTTGACGCATCCGGATTCGTTGAGGTAATTGTAATGGCTCGCGGGTTTCAGTTGGAATTGTTCGGCAAATTCTTTGTCTCTGGTGCCAGCTTCCACGAGCTGGTAGAACACGTGGTAGTTCCTTTCGCCGGAACTTTGGAAGGTTATACGACTTTGCTCCAGGAGGTAGTCCTGGATGATGCAGCCACGGATCATCCATTTACTGTCGAAGCAGACTTGCATGAATTTCCCGAAGCGGGAGCTGTTGTCGTTGCGTGCGGTTTTGGCGTTGCCTGAGGAAATCCAGAGAAGGTAAGTATAGTAGATTTCTTCACTAGTGTGGAATAGTTATTTGTGTACCGCGGCGCCAAAATGCCATTCCGAGGACAAGGACGATATTTTTTCGTCCAAGACGTAGTTGTTTTTGGTGGGTGAGTTTTTGTTGTGAAAATAATTATTTTATATTTGCATATTTCAACAAATAAAATTAAAATGATGAAATAATTGTAAAAGTCTTGAAAGCATTCTATTTCAAACCTTGTTTTCGATTAAATTATCGTTAATCTTGTTTGAAAAGCATCATTTGTCGTTTATTACGCCTTAACTGGAATAATACCATAGTGCCGAAGAAAATGATGAAGCGAATTATGAGATTATTACCGAAAGCCTCGAGGATAGTATTGGCTTCGAGGATTTGTTGCTCTACCCAAGTATCGACGTTGCTCGTTACTGAGCACAGATACTGTAGGATGAACTTGGTCGTTTCGGTTTTTCCGGCACCGCTCTCTCCTGATATCACGCAAGACTGATTGCTTTCGGTGTCCTGGAGAGAACGATACGCAGCTTCCGCAAGAGCAAACACGTGAGGTTCCAAGGCTCCCATTTTTTGGCCATGATAACGTTTGACGTATTCCTGGGCATAGAAAAGAATGAATTTATGCCGCTCGAGAGATCAGTAATTCCTCTTTCAATATTCAATTCGTCCTTGTTATTGTAGAGCAAAAAAAAAATTGTGGAAGACGTGGAATAATTTTTTAGGAGAAAGTTTTCTGTGACTATTCAAATGTACTCGAATGTTTCGCATGAGGATATAAATTGTGGAAAATTCTGTAGGTTCGGAATTTCTATGAGAAACTGAAGAAATAACATCTTTTATTATTTAATAAATAATTATTATGAATAATGAACATTCTTCAAAGTTTTCATATTCTATAATAAATTATTCAATCTGTGAGAAAACTTCAAGTTATTAGAAAACAATGCACAAAATACGAAAACTGATTATTATGAATTAACAAAAATGAATTACTGATTTTTTATGAATTGATGATTATGAACGGTTTATTAAATAATGAACAATTATTATGAATGATAAAAATTTTTCAAAGTTTTCATATTCTATTATAAATTATTCGAACTATGAGAAAACTGCAAATTATTAGAAAAAAATTGAAAAATTACGAAAATTGATTCTTATGAATTAAATATATTCAATTACAGATTTTATTGAACTGATAATTATGAACTCATTATTTATTATATATTAGTTATTGTAAATAATGAAAATTTTTTCAAAGTCTCAAAATTCTACTAAAAATTTTTCAAACTATGAGAAAACTGGAAATTATCAGAAAACTAATTATGATGAATGAACTATAATAAATTAATGGTTTTTTTATGAATTGATATTATGGAAATATTATTAATTATTATTATATTAGTATGAATAGTAAAAATTTTTCAAAGTCTCTATATTTTATTATAAAATATTCAAACAATGATAAAACTTTAAATTATTAGAAAACAATGCAAAAATTCCGAAAACTAATTGTTAATAATAAACAATAATGAGTTACTGATTTTTCATGATGATAATTGTGAACTCCTAATAATAAATAAACAACTAATAAAAAAAGAAAATTTTCCCAACTTTTCATGATTTGTTATAAATAATTCAAACTATGATAAAACTGCAAATTATGAGAAAACAGCACTAAAAATAAAAACCAAAACTAATTATTATGAATTAAAGAAAATGAATTATTGAATTTTTTTAAATTGATGATTATGAATTTTTTGTTAACTGATAAATAATTGTAATGAATTATGGAAATTCTTCAAAGTTTGAATATTTAATTATAGTTAATTTATTTATGAATTCTACAATCTATGAGAAAACTGAGAACTATCAGAAAATAATGCAATACCTACGAAAACAAATTATTATGAATTAACTATAATGAATTACTGATTTTTCATTAATTGATACTTATGAAATTTTTGTTAATTATTTAACAATTCTTATGAATAATGGAAATTTTTAAAAATGTTAATATCCTACTTTCAATTATTCAAACTATGAGAAAACTGCAAATTATTAGAAAACAATGCATAAACTAAGAAAACTTGGAGAAAATTTCAAAATTTTCGTTGTTTTTACGCAAGAGGTTAATTTTCAATGTAAATGTCAATGCTGAGCAGTCGAACATTTTTTATTTATTCAAATTTTCCTTAAACTAGAAAAATTTTTCTTGAGAAAATGGAAAATACATATCTGGCTGCTAGGTTTTATTTTTGTTGTTACACGCTGAGAAAAAAACCTAGTAAATTGTACTATAAATATTCGGAAAATTACTATATATTCTAGGAAAACCCACAATATTATTTTAACTTTTTATATATAAACGTGAAATATCGCAATTATAAGCTTATATAATACATATTGTATTTTTTACTTTCGTAAATAACAGTTCTCAACATAAATTCTACATTTTTTTATAAATACTACTAAACACACACGACTTTCTCAACTACTATAAATTTATTAAAATTTTATTATTTTATTTATTAAAATACACTCCAAATTCACTATATGTATTTCTCAGTAAAAACTACCAGATTTTTCTCCCAGTGTATTAAAATCCGTGAAACTTTCGAAATGTCAATAATCGTAAATAGTATAAATTTTCAGAGTTTCAGAAACCTTGAAAAATCTAAAATTTATAAAGATTTATATATTTTTGATGCTTTAAAAATTGCCAAAATTTTCTAGACTTTCAAAATGTTTCAAATACTCTAAAGTTTTCAAATTTATAAAATTGTGAAAAATATTATTATGTTCGAAATTATCAACCTTTTCAGAATTTTAGAATCCGTGAAACTTACGAAATGACAATAATCGTAAATATCATAAATTTTCAGAGTTTTCAAAACTTTGAAGAATCTAAAATTCATAAAAATGTACATATTTTTGACTCTCTAAAAATTGTCAAAATTTTCTAGACTTTCAAAATGTTTCAAATACTCTAAACTTTCAAAGTTTGCAAAATTGTTAAAAATCTTACAATGTTCGAAATCATCAACCTTCTCGGAATTTAAGAATCCGTAAAACTTACGAAATCTCAATAATCGTAAACATAATGAATTTTCAGAGTTTAAGAAACTTTGAAAAATCTAAAATTCATAAAAATGTACATATTTTTGATACTCTAAAAATTGTCAAAATTTTCTAGACTTTCAAAATGTTTCAAATACTCTTAAGTTTCAAAGTTTGCAAAATTGTTAAAAATCTTTCAATGTTATAAATCATCAACCTTTTCAGAATTTTTGAATCCGTTTAACTTTCAAAATGTCAATAATCGTAAACGTCATAAATTTTTAGAGTTTAAAAAAGTTTGAAAAATTTAAAATTCATGAAAATTTACACATTTTTGACAATCTAAAAATTGTCGAAATTTTCTAGATTTTCAAAATATTTCAAACAGTCTAAACTTTCAAAGTTTGCAAAATTGTGGAAAATCTTATTATGTTCGAAATTATCAACCTTTTTAGAATTTAAGAATCCGTAAAACTTTCGGAATGTCAATAATCGTAAATATCATAAATTTTCAGAGTTTAAGAAACTTTGAAAAATCTAAAATTCATGAAAATTTACACATTTTTGACACTCTAAAAATTGTCGAAATTTTCTAGATTTTCAAAATGTTTCAGACACTCTAAACTTTCAAAGTTTGCAAAATTGTGAAAAATCTTACAATGTTCAAAATCATCAACCTTCTCAGAATTTTAGAATCCGTAAAACTTTCGAAATGTCAATTATCGTAATTATCATAAATTTTCATAGTTTAAGAAACCTTGAATGATCTAAAATCCATGAAAATTTACACATTTTTTACCCTCTAAAAATCATCGAAATTCTTTATACTTTTACAATGTTGAGAATACTCCAAATTCTTAAAATTCTCGAAATTGTTAAAAATCTGAAAATGTTCAAAGTTATCAACTTTCTCTAAATTTGAGAAATAAGTACAACTTCTTGAATTTCCATAATCATAAATATCATAAATTTTTTTGAGTTTTCGAAACTTTTACAAATCTTTGAAATTTATTTATTTATTTTAAAATCAACGGATTAATATTTTTATATTCGTAACTATAATAATAGTAATAATATTATATCATATTAATAATAAAATGTAACTCAATAATAATAATAATTTTGTATAAAAAATTTTGATCAGTGCGTCCACCTTGAAAGCAAACACTATTTTTTTTCTATTTTCTAAGTCAAAGTTTTTTCACGAAAGAAAATGGGTCATCGATTTAGGTATCCGTAGGTTAATTTTTTCAAAACTCCGCAATTCCAAATGTTCTTGGAGTTATAATAATTTCCAAGTTCCTAAAAACTTCGTAAATACTCAAAATCCTCCTAGATTTGAGTATTGTTGAAACTGTTTGAAATCTTAAAATTTTTCAAATGTCTAACATTGTTGAGTTCCTCGAAAACTTTGACACTTGAAATAATCTGTATTATTTTGCTAAGATTTTCAAAGCACTTGTTTGCGATGTGCTACATTTTTTTCGATTTCAAAAATTTTGGGAGAGACTTCAGTTTTTTCAAAAAACTCGGGAGAAACGAATTTTTATCTCAACAACTCAGAGATTTGTTAATAATAAAATGAAGTTGCAATCTAAAATATAGTTCACCCCTTTCCCCCCGGCCGTACGTATTTACTAAACTGCTTCCAATAAATTCCTAAACTGACATGACGCGTCGATTCGAAACGCCATTTCACCGCGATCCAGAAATGGAAAATTGAATCGGAAAAGGCTTGGGATGGAAAATGCAATTGCCAGGGCGGGATCGGGCGATTGAGGCGCGTCAGAATTAATCGCCCGAGTCATGAGCGTCATAAGCTCTAGCAAAAGGCTAATTTCGTTGGGTGCTTTTGGCCAGCGATTATCATCTCGAGCAGGGCGGGGTTCGAATGAGTTCACGGCCCAAGTAGTGCAACCCAGTTTAATGTCAGCCACTCGTTGCGTTTCGCGACCCCTTTCAAAGACTTCGTCGTCTTTAATGCCAGTGGAAAAGCTTCAGGGATTGCATTAATATTTCCCTTCCACTCGACGAAAGGAGGAATTTCCCCAAGGTACTTTGTGTTGGTGAAATGCGAGGTAATTTTCGTGTTTTCGTACATTTTTTTTGCTTCAAGGAATTTCACTGCAAAATGTAGCGAGTTATGAAAAGATGTAAGATTCTGTCCACATTTCTGCAAAAACTGATTCTGTGCAAATCGTATAGAAAAAAACGTTGTTTTTATTCGCATTGATTTCGGCATTGACACGTATTTCGCGCAAGTTGAACAGGGTCAAACTGAAATTAAGAGCCGCAATCGCGATATCCGTTTAGTAATAGATGGCGAGTTTGATCGTTGGTGATTCGCGAGTGTTATATGATGGAAAAGTGAGTGGGAGGAAACGCGAGTAACCGACAATGAGATAACAACGCGCTTCGTCCTCGTTTACTTCAATTTACGCGAGTCCTGTAATTTACTTTGAAAATGTGTTTTTCCAGGGCCGGATTTTACTGAACCGAAAAACTAAGCTGCTATTTGTTTTTTTGTTTTTTTGTTTTTTGATAAAAAGTAAAATGTAAGAAAGATTTTTGTATTTGAATAATTGATGTGAGGATTTTCTGATTTTTTGTTGGTATGTGTAGAAATATAATAAATTAGTTCCATGATAAAATTGCAATGTTATAACAAGTTTGAGAGTATAATAAGTAAATATTCTAATTGAGAATGGTAATTGATAAATTTTATTCCACGATACACTGTTAAAAACTTTTTTGCACTCCAATTAATAATTTAACTTAGATTAACGAATCCTACGGAATTGAAAATTTTCATTTTGTGGTAGCTACATATAAAAAATGGTCAGCATAGCAAAAATTTTTTTAATTTTGTTGATTAATTTTTTTAATGTTGTTGAAATGTTCGGAATCACTAAAATTTTTGAAGAAAATTGTTGGAATTGACGAAATATCTTTATTTTCATAAAATTCTCAATTTTAATATATTTATTAATAAAATTTGTCGCATATTTTTTGTTGCGAATTTTCAGAACGCTTGAAATTTCCATAACTCATTAATTTTCTATCTTTGAGCAATTCCCAAATATTGATAATTTATAAAATTTCGCGAAAATCCTAATATATCGTTAGCAAAATGTTCTAAATGTGATGAAATTACTGAATATCAGTAATAATTTAAGATTATGAATAATATTCGTAAAAATGAATAATTTGACGATATTATCAATCTCGTAATTTCCAACGTTTCCGACATTTTTTTCAAATTTTGACAGAATTTTAAAAATAATAGAAATTTTTACATAATAAAGAGTAATAAAATCATAAAAAGGAAATAAATAATAGTAAATACAAAAAATGAAAGTAATGATAAAAAACAAAAAATAAAAGTAATAATAATAAATTAAATTACTAATAAGAAATGAAGAATAAAATTAATAATAAAAAATAAAAAATAAAAGTAAATAAATAAAAGAAAAGAAATAAAAGAAATACAATAATAAAATATTTAAAAGTAATGAAAAGTAAAATTTCTGAAATTTTCGAAACATCTTTATTTTTTACATGAATTTCAATTTAAATATATTTTTCAGTAAACTTTGTCAATTATTTTTTGGTGAATTATCAGATTGCTTACAATTTCCATAAATCCTAAGATTTTCCAACTCAGAGCATTTCCAAAATATTCATATTTTATGAATTTTTTGAGAGTCTTATCATTTGCAAAATATATGTTCTGAATGTAACGGTATTTTTGAATTTTATTATTCATTGCATTTTAAAAATGATATTCATGAAATTAATGAATCCATTTTCACAATATTGAAATTTTTTACAATTTGACGGAATGTTAGGAATAACAGAAATTTTCGGAGTAAAATTCCTGGCACTGTCTACTAATCTATATATTTTTACAGTTTTTAAATTTAATTATACTTATCAATTAATTTTATCAGGTATTTTTTGTTTCAAATTTTCAGAACACTTATAATTAAAATAAATCTTCAAATTTTCTAACTCTGAACATTTCCAAACTATTCATAATAATTATTAATGAATTTCGTGAGAGCCCTATCGTTTGCAAAATATTCGTAATTTCACGAAATTCCTGAATTTCAGTAATCACTGAAAATTATGAATAACATTCATTAAAATGAATAAATTTTTTCAATATTGAAATTCTTGCATTTTCCGATATTTTCAAAAATCTGACAACTTTTCAAATTGCTCTTATCAATTCTATTTCTAAAATTTTGAAAACTGCTGAATATTTGAATTTTACCAAATTCAGTGAATTTTTAGAATGTCAATCTTCTTGAAAATTATAATAATTCACTGGTTTTTTAAAGTCGGAAAAATTTATAAAATTATAATTGTGTAACAAAAAATCAGCTTAAATGTTTTAAAGAACCTAAATTTAAAAATTATTGAGCTATAGAAAACATTTGAATTTCCAAATTTTTCAACTTTCGATATCTTTACGATTTTTGGACATTAACCCCCTTTTTTGATTTTTGTAAATTCACATAAAATACTCAAAATTCACGTTATTCTCTGTTAAGATTAATAAATCGGGGCAGGAATAAAAACAACGCGAAGTGATTTGCTTGAACACATAAACACGATATATATTGAGTACTTGAGTATAAGTCAATACAGTGTCGCCAACATGGCGGGAATGAGGAACAGATTAAAAATCGTAAACTATTTGGTCACTAATGTTTCCCGTACTTTAACACTCTCCAATTCACTGAACTTGAAATTTTTTCATGGACGGAGGATCAGCAATTTTTATAACTACCAAGGGGCCCAACATTCCTAAATCCGGCCCTGCATCTTTCCTAATGGAAATGATCATGTTCATAGCAGATTTGCAAACCATATGATATATGTGAAAAAAAAATGTGCCAAGTCTCATTGCAAAGAAAGAAAACTCGTGTTTGCGCAATTGCGAAGAAAAACACTTTGTCATCATTCGCAATTGCGTTCAACGAATTCAACGTGATTCTGAGTATGTTAAATTAGGTCATTGGTCGTTACTGCGAACGAGAATTGGAGGATCATGAATTTGTTAAGGCATCGAATTTCGTCGCAGTTCTGAACAAAAGGTTTCGCAAACGAAGCAAAAAAAACTGAGTTTTATTCTTTACTTATAGAGTTTTAGAAAACTTTTTTTTATAAAATCATCATAAATGTATATCAATATATCAGAGTGCGATATTCAATATTTGCGAATTTTTCCTACGCCAGGAAAAGTATTTTTTCGCATTTCCCCGTTGTCCCCTTTGTTAAAAATCCTTGCAAATTTAATAAACGCTTCGGGTTTCAGGAAAGTTAGGAGCAAGAGAGAGGGCCGGGGGAGGACAATGTTTATTGTCAAAATTTAATGACGTCGAGACGTTCCGGAAGGTGGACAAGGCGAAGAAAACGTCGCTGGCGAATGCCTCTCGTTATTGATCGGGCGAGCGCGCACATCGGATTCGAAGCCTCGTCACATACCTTTTCTTCGCGGATGCAGCGCGCTGCATCCGATCTACTCGCCTTATTTGCGCAACACAAGTCGGTTTATCGCGATACACGCCGCGAGGGAGCATCGACGATCCGATTGCCGGGGGACTATAGGTTAATCGATGCCCGCACTTGCACGTGCGCGGGGTCGTTACTCTGCCATCCATACCAACTCTTTAAATGATACGGAATGTAAAGAACAGAGATTAGCGAGTATTCTGTGAATACGGAATTTCTTTTATTCAACGCCATGTGAAAAAGGACAATTTTGCACACGTTCAGGTTATGCAAAACTGGCATTTCCACACATTGTTGAATAAAATATAGTTCTTGACTAGTGTGGAACAATTTTTTTAACTCATCTGATTAGAACGCTCAGCAAAGACGTAGCCAGAAACTTCGTTCGAGAGAGTAGGCTATATAAAGTGTGATTTTTTACTCGCATTTATTTCAACAAGTTTGGAAATTATG
>JAPYZL010167982.1:0-18431 GCA_030522825.1 Platygaster orseoliae
GGTATTCAGACACTGAAAGCGATATCTTTCTGAAGCATATTATCGCGGGAATATTGAATGGTTTTTTGTCCGGATTTTGGTGGCGCACCCTGTACAGTCGCTGGATATTTCGAAGTACCAGGATATTTGGGAATACCAGTCAATTCTATGCATAATTATTTCAACTATTACTTACGCATAGTAAAATTCTTAAAAAGTTATCAACACGTTGAGTAATTTTTTTCATTTCTTACATCAGCAAATAAGTCATGTAGGCTATGTCAAAATATGTTATTTCGGAAATTCCCAGATAATAAAACGGAAGAAATGTTACTATTTTAAACGTTCATTCTTTCAGCATTGTATATTTTATCACACGCCGTTTCGAAATTTCCTCTTCGAAATCGACATCGTAAAATTTTCCTATGATCTAAATTTTGCAACCGAGTAAAAAAATAAGAATTTTTCGTGTTCGTTCAAATTTTCTGAAAAGTTCACGAAACTTCTGTACCGGAAGAAAAATTCAGTAATAATTATAAAAACAAAATTTTTTACTGTCTGAAATATTGTACTTTTCACTGTGTTGTAGATTTTGTTGTAATAATTCTAAGACATTCGAATCTGTATAATTCTTTTTTGCTTTATTATTGGGCGCTTTTAAATAAATATATTAAGTTGTTGTGATTTAAATAATCACATAACATATGTTACAATAAATAATAAAAAATATGTCACATATAATAAATAGTAAAAGCTTAAAAAATGGAATTGATATTTTACTGTACACTGATAATAAATTTCATGTATAAAAATTATGTGTATATTTAATACATAACATATATAGCATTGTTATTTTTACAATCTGACAATTTTCAGTGTAAAAAATAGCAGTAAGATTAAAATCACTAAATTTGAAATAATATTGTAATGAATTGTAAATAGTTGTGAATTTTAAAAATTATTTAACACTAAATCAAAAACATTTATTATAATTTGAATAATAAAATTCCAACTGGTTCAATGAACCAGAATTGTTACTTGGAAATCTAAGTACTTTTTCCAATTAAACACACGGGAAAAAATATTTGGTTCCAGCAACCAAATCATTTGGTAAAATATGGACTAACCAAGGGTTGGTTCATTTCAACTACAGTTTTCGTTATGACAATTTTATATTGGTAGTCATAATGAAAACTTTGATTGTTATGCCTAAAAATTTGGTTGGTCCATATTTTACCAAATGAATGGTTGCTGAAACCAAAGATTTGTTTCCGTGCACGAACCACATTTTCAAAAGAAACTTTTGACATAACAAAAACAATAATTTTTTTTCAAAATCTATAATCATATTATAAATTTCATTGAATATATTTAAAAAAAATACCATTGATTTAAAAATGAAAAACTTTCAGCATGATTTTGATTTGGAACATCAAGAAATTTCTGAAAAAATGTGAGGCTAGTTATTCGGAGCGAAGCGAGGGACACTAACGTAAATTTTGATTTTACAATTGTACTTTCAATTTTTCTATGAAATCGCTTAATTTTTTACACGAATTGAAGTAACAAAATGCTAATTATTCGAATCATCAGTTTTTTCATATTCCTGAAGTTCCAATCGTTTCAAAATAAACATAATAAAAAAATTGTATTAATCACCTTTCATAGTTAAAGTTATAATTAATTTTTGAATTTTAACAAATATTACATAACTCTATCATCCATTTTTTATAAATTTTTATAAAATTATTTGAATTTTGAAGGTTGTCAATAATTTCACAATTTCCAATAAATTTCTAGACTCTTGAAAAGTGTAATATGAAAAATTCCATTTTACTGAAAATGGCAGATAATTGAGAATTTAATGAATTTTTTCGATATGTATGAAATATTTCAGCATGAATATTTTTCAGTGGAAAATTTCCTTAGTTTGACAAACATGTTCATCCGTGGAAATTCGTTTTAGATTTCTAAACTTAATCATCGTAAAACACGATTATTTTATTACTCATTCGATGTTTTTTGTGCTTTTGATGGTCCAAATGATTTCACGTTTCATCAGACGAATACAAGATAAAATTTGAGGTCTTTTTTCGCCACGCGCTGAAACGCGAAAACAACAATTAATTAAAATTATCAATGAATTCACATTCAAATAAACATGGAATAATTTGTTATCTCGTGTTTTTTTGGCGGTTTGTACGAGACTTCCGAAAATTTCTGCGGAGCTGGCTTATTTCAGAAACAAATCAGATAATTTTTTTTTGTGAGAAGAAACTTGACAAAAAAATAAGAACTTGACAAACATTGTTTGAGTAATTAAAGAATTTGAGTAAAAATTTATGTAATTTATATAATTTCTAAAATTAATACATATTCAAAATTGACTTGCGAGCTCAAGTTTTAAACTTAAAAAAAAACTTCCCGTGCAAAATCAACAAATACTTTATTTATATCTTGATTTTGGTTTAATTTTTTGAAAAAAATTCTAGTTTAAGATGCTTCAGAATCTGAAGTTTTTGGATTCAAAAATATCTCCCTATATTTCAAATGTTTTTAGTGTTCCTTCAATATTTACAAAGTAAAATAGATTTACTAGAATTGAATAGATTTCCAAATTGCTTTATGAAATCCAATGCGCTAGAATTAATTTTTGTTTAGAAAAAAAATACTTCTGAAAAAATAACATACTTTCGATTTCACATAGAAAAATATACGAAAATACTATAAATCTAATAAAATACTAAAAAATCCTTTGGATATTCCTATAAATATAATATAATATTAATCTGTAATATTAATATTATTAATTACATATTTGACGTTTTAATATACTGCATGGTAAAAATAAATATTATACCTGAATCTACTATAATATATAAAAAATAAAAATAATATACCAACTTTTCCAATATTTATACTACAAAAAACTATGTTTCTATTCTCAATGTGCTTATGTAAAACCACCGCAATCCCTATTTCTTGTCAAACATGAAATGACGATGCAACTTCACCACGAACAGCAACCCATTTAACGACGCTTGTAAATCTATCCGATTTGAAACGCTCCACTGCAAATTTGCAGAAGATCGAGTGCAGTGTATAAATTAACGCGACGTTCGACTCAGTTCTTTGTCAGAATCGAACTCAAAAATTTCACCGACGAATTTTCCACGTCCTCGACAGTGTGTTTTCGCGTTTCTCGCAAAAGTGACTTGAAATAAAACGCGAGCCTGAGGAATCGCAGGAAGAAAATCCCATCTCGCGACGATCGCGAGTTGATTACAGGAAATGCATTTTTCCGAGCACTGAATTATTCATAACCAAAACTTGAACTTTGCGTACGTAAAAAGTCGGATAAAACAAGAAGGAAGACTTTTGCAATTTGCGTTTCGATGAGTTACATTGTCCAATAATTTCCGTCTTTGACCTTTTTTCACTGGCTGCAATTGGGCCAAGTTGGTTCTGTCGGGGAGTGTCTGGAAAAATTGATTTTCCAATTGAACGGAAAAGTTTAGCCAACACCGAGGCGCTCAATAGAGCTTTCTTAAACTTTCCAAAGCCACTCTGTTTTCTCGAACATTACAAATGAATCGTCTGTTCTCAAGAGCTCCGCGCTTTTTTATCGCCAAAAGTAAAGAACTGTTTAATGCAACTTTGCGGGCTTTCTTTCGGTACATTTATAGGCAGTTTTTTTATTTCTAGTTCTTGAGGTTAGGTTTTCTTAATTAGAACGTCATGTAATGAAATTATCAAATAAAACTTTTTTTCTTACATAAAAAATGATGATATGATACAATTTGCTTTTAGAATAAGAGTAAATATGTCGGGACAAGTGGTGCTCGTAAAATAAACTACAGAGGATAATCGCTTCCAGTTGCAAGATCGCAAGGAAAATCTTCGACATGGGCAAAAGTGAGTATAATTTTACGTTTGACGTTTTCATTTCGTTCGTTTTTATGGTTATTGCTCTTTCATTTGAGAGAGATTTGGAGATCAAGGGATTTTCAGTTTACCTTTTGCGCATGGGGATAAGTTATCGCAAAAAGAAAATGCGACGTTTGAAGGGAATTTCCTACAAAGCACTCGAGATGTTCCGAAACGAGTACAATACTGAATTTCCTTGCAGAGAAATGCAAGTTGAAATTTCTTGTTGTATCTAGAAATGAATTTTTTTTGAAGTTCGCTGATTTTTTGACGTTTTTTTGTACTTGAAGTTGCCAATAAATAAACGAAAATGGATTTCTCTTTAGATTTTGTAATTTTTTATTTTTAAATTTCGAGAGATATCGGGTTTTGAATCAATGAAGATGCACAAATTTCGTTTTTGTCATTTTTCGTTGAAGTGTTTTAATCATGGAATTAGATTTTCATGATTTTCAAGTTACTGGGCTTTGGATTTTTGATTTTTCTTTCGTATTTATAAAACATTTAAAACTTTCTTGTTTTTACTTATGATTTTTACATAGATTTTGAAACTCCAATGCTCGAAAAATGATTATTAAAAAAGATATTCACTATTTTTATGGACTTTTAAGAAAACGATTTTGTCATAGATTTAAGACTTTCTCTTGTACTTGTAAAATTTAGTGTCATTTTTGTAAATTTCCAGTTTTTCTATGGATTAATAAGTAATATATTTTTACAATTTAAAAATACTATAGGAAATAAAGTTCAGAAGATTTCTGGTATTTTCAAAGATTTTTTAAGAAATATTCTACATATTTTTTCAAATTTTGAGTATTCTATAAATATCTAGAATTTTTGTATTTTTTGTTACCTATGGAATTATATATTTTGGCAATATATATTTTATTTAAATATATTTTCAGCATTTCTGTGAATGTATATTTTTAAACGATTTTCCAAATTTTAAATGAACATTTAATATTATGATACTGTGTAAGAAAAAACTCTTCCGAAGCTAAAATAATTGTTATCTTTGAGTTACAGGCATTTTACAAAGATAATAGAGAAATTAACAAAAAAATTGACAATCACGCAGAAAAAAGTTAATTAAACGTGAAAATTTATTTAAATAATCTATGTATTTTTCTATTAAATTACACAATTCTCAGTGATAAAATCCCATTTGTTATAATAGATAAAGAAATTATAAATTATTATGATTCATTATAATTTTTGGATTTTATAGATTGCTGAATTCAGTTAGTTGAACTGGGAATAATTCTATTAAAAAAACTCAAAAAATTTTCTTGAGGAGAATCATCAAAGTGTTCAAATAATAATAGATAATTTTTAATTTAGAATAGATATTTATGGACTTCGTATATAACATTGTATTTGGTTATTAAATTTAATGTATTCAAAGTTTCAAAGTTTTTATGTAAAATTTCCCAGTTTTATCATTCTCAAAATGATACGATGAAAATGAAAATGTTGAACATTATTTTTTTAAAACCTCTGAATCTCCAACTATTTTCAGTCTATCTAAAAAAAAGTGTTAATTTTCTTTTTATTTTTTAGTTTGCATCTAAAGTGCATTCACGAATTTTTTCAATGTCAACTTCCCTATTCTAGAAATGTATACAGAAATTCATAAAAATACCAAGTGTTTTGAATTATGAACATATTCTGAAGAAATACTAAAAGAAAAAAATATTGTACTTATTACAATAATGTATAGTAAACGGGAATCACTCAGACATAGTGTACTTTTTGCTAAATAATATAGTAATTTTTGCGACACCACATTGTGAATATTGTCAAATAATATTGTAGCAACAAATATATTTTGTTGTAAAAATTCCTTTACATATTTCGTTTTTTACTATACATCTCGTACTTTTTACAAAATCACATTGTAATCCTTACTAACTTAGATTACTAATAAGCTGAAAGACAAAATAAGATACAATATTGGAAAAATTCGAAAATGTATGGTAAATTTTCTATATACAATGAATTTTCGCCATGTATATTTTTACATGTACAATATTTTCTCTTTATATATGAAATATATTTTACAAGCTGAAAAACAAGTTATAAAAGTTATAATATTATATAACATGTTTCACTATACACAGATATAAGATGCTTTGAAATAGTAAAGTAAAAATTAAATTTCAAAATTTCAAAATCGTATAGTAAAAACTGTCATACATGTTGTAATTTATACAATATGACGATTTTACTATGCAACATTGTTTTTAGTAAAATAATTATTGCAAATTTCGCAATATTATTGTTAAAAGTACAATAATATTGTACTTTTTGCAGTATATCTTGGAAAAAGTGCAAGGTTTTTTTCTCAGTGTAGAAATTTATAAAAAAAACTATTTTCTTAAAAATCCGGACAAATACTTTTGACCTAAAAAACCGGGAGTTCTTAAAAAAAAGTATATAAAAATCTCAATAAATACACTGTACAAAAAAACACGTTTAGAATTTTTCGGAAAAGTATAGGAAAAGTGAAATAATTGCATAAGAAATTTTCCATACTCCTAAAATTACCATACAATGTGGGATAATTTCTACACAAAATGGGAAAACTTCCATATACAAGTATACGAATTATTACTTTATTTTTTATCAGTGTATTCATTATTATAAATAACTCAAAAAACCAAACTCTACTTTCAAAATCCTTTCTAAGTTCATTTGTTGATGACCCAAAATACGCAATCATCAACTGACCCAAACTTCCATCTTCCCAGAGAAGATGTTATTGGGTTTTTTTCTTCCTAGAAAAATTGTGATGATCTTTATAATGTATTCATTACTATAAATAACTCAAACAACCAAACTCAAGCTTCAAAATCCTCTCCGAATCCATTTGTCGATCACCCAAAGTATGCAATCATCAACTGACCCGAATTCCTATCTTCCCAGGGAAGGTTGTATTGGGATTTTTTCTTCCCAGAAAAATTGCGATCATTTTTTACAGTGTATCCATCATTGCAAGTAACTCAAAAAACCAAATTCAACCTTCAAAATCCTTTGCGAATTCCCAAAAGTACGCAATCATCAACTGACCCAAATATCTGCCTTTATCACACACCCCAAATCCCATCTTCCCAGGGAAGGAACTAATGTCCTGTCGCGACATCCTCTGGTACATGGTATTCTTCGGCTTCGCCATCAATTACCTTCTCCGAATAAACCTGAACATCGCCATCATTTCCATGGTCGTCCCTCGGCCAAAAGCAGTCGCTGCCGTTCAATGCACCCAACGAATCCACTCTTCAAACTCTTCCCTTCCTTCCCAGCAACTTTCGACGGTACGTACTTGCAAAACTTCCAAGTGCTCAATTATTTAAGAAACAAAACCCTTCCCAATAATTATCACCGAAATTAACATGCGAAGACCCAGGATCGATATCCTTGGAGCGAGTACGAACAAGGACTCGTCCTCGGGGCGTACTTCTGGTTTCACTGGTTGACACAATTGCCAGGCGGTCTTCTCGCCAGAAGATACGGCACCAAAACGGTCTTTGGCTGCGGCAACCTTTTTACCGGACTTCTAGGATTCCTCATACCGCTCGCGACTCGCCATAACTTGTACGCCTTGGTCTTTTTAAGAGCTCTGCAAGGGCTCATTGCGGTAAAGCACAAGAACAATCTGAATCTTGACTGCTAATGAAACTAAAGCTCCCGGGCGAAAAGTTTTTTGCGCCTTTTCTTTGGCCAAAGCGACGCGGGAACGAAAACTCGGAGGGCAAATTTTAAGTTTGGAACATGTTTTAACAGGGAACTGTGTGGCCCTCGATGCACAATATGACGGCGAAATGGATACCGCCCAACGAGAGGAGTAAATTCGTGAGCAGTTATTTGGGTAAACTTGCAAGTTTTCGGGGCTAAGTTTTGGGGTTGGTCAGTGGAGGAGGTCAATCAAGAGAGGGGGGAGGGGAGGGGGGAGATACTGTTTATTTGAGGTGGTTTTGGCAATCTCGCGAGGCAAGTTTTCGTTTTGTGGGCGAGGCAAGCAAATCGGGGCACTATTGATCTTTGGGGGACGTTTTTGTCGAGTTTTCGGGAGTTGGTGCGTTATTGTTGGGAGAGTCGAGACAATCGTTAGAAGTTTCTTTGGACCTGAGACGAGGTTTTTTTTATTACAGTGGGAACTTTCAATGACTTGGTGCATTTACGTACGTGTCTGGTTGCGAGTTTTGGGGTTTTTGGAAAGTTTTCATGCAAGTTTTTTTGTGGATGGGTAAAGTGATATTTGAGGGAATTACATGAATTTTGAACAAAAGCTGTTGTTTTGAGCTACGTATCTAGGATTTGTAATTGTAAGTTTGTGGTTATTTTTCTGGAAGAGTTATAAATAAATTGATAAATATATGATTTTATGGGAAATTAACAAGAAGACATGATTATTAGTAGGAAATGATCGAACAGAATGATAGGTAAACAAGACTGAATGATTGAAAATCATGAAAAAAGTAGAAATTATTTATCATTCGTGATTTTTAGGTTAAAAAAATTGAAAAACTTCAACAACAATTCATAATTTGCAGCTTACGAAAATCACATAACTTTTAAGACAATATTTATTGTTTTGAATTACATACGTATCAAGAATTCATGATTTTCAATTTGCAATTACTTTTTTGAAAAAGTGATTAATAAATTGTTTAATATATGAATTCATGAGAAAATCATGAAAAAGAGAGAAAATTATTTATTTAGCGCGATTTTTGGGTTCGAAAAATTGAAAAAGTTCAACAATAATTCTTATGATTTGCAGCTTATAAGAATTAGATAAATTTCGAGACCATATCTATTGTTTTGAATTATGTATTTTAGATTCATGATTTTTAATGTGCAATTATTTCTCCGAAAGGGTTATTGATAAATTATTAAATATACCTACATATAATTTCATGTTAAAATAACAAAAAGATATGATTATTAAAAAAATTCTAAAATGGAATAATAAACAGGACAGAATGATTATAAATCACGAAAAAACGAGAAAATTATTTGTGAATCGTGATTTTCGGGTTGAAAAAATTGAAAAAGTTGAACAATAATACTTATAACTTGCAGCTTCAATTAAGTAGGAAACGATAAAAAAAAGAAAGATAAAATGGCAACAATGAATAAAAATCATGAAAAAGAGAAGAAATTATTTTTTTCTTCGTGATTTTGGGGTCACAAAAATGAGAAAATATAACAACAATTCTTATTATTTGCAGCTTACAAAAATTGTACGCAGCTTCCAAGACAACATCTTTGTTTTGAACTACTTATCTAGGATTCATGATTTTCAATTTACAATCATTTTTTCAAAAGAGTTATCAGTAAATTGATATAAATATTTAATTTATGGGAAATTAACAAAAAGATATGATTATTAGTCAAAAATGATTACATGGAATAATTAATTAAATTAATGATTCCTACAATACCTTTTATTCCTTTAGTCCGATTATTTATTTATTTATTGAATTATTATTGATAAAATTTTTATAAATTCATATTATAAAATAATTAATTTAAACTTCTAAATTGTTAACCAATATTCTCGATATATAACGACAAAAAATAATCTCTCAAAATTTCACCTTTGACAAAGTAAGAAGTTAATTAAACAAGTTCTCTGTAAATTCTACAACAATGTTATGATTATCTCATTCCAGAGAAACACTCTATAAATCCTTAGAGTAAATCCATATAGTTGTAGTTTTCAAATTATTATCAAAGATGATAGCTACTACCGATTTTCTGAAAACTTTCATCGCTTTGAAATTCATCTTGGCAGCAACATCTTGAAAATAGCAAAAGTTCCCAACTCCCTTTATGTATTAGCACATTTCAGAAAACTTCATCTGAAGATTTACTGCAGTTGATTTAAAATATTCTCAATACTTGGAAAACTTTTCCCGTTGGAAGTTCAAAAATCTGAATGTCATTTTCACGAGAAAATCAGCTTACTTGATATGTGTTATAGAGATTTAATGTTTAATTCTCGTATATAAAAAAATTAATTACATATGTTGACAATTCACACTTTTTAAATTTATTACTTTAATGTTGAATATTGATAAGGTTTTGAGTTCTTAAAAGATCTGTAAGAAAAAATTGAAAACCTCCAAACTTCGATAAAATTTTTCAAAAGAAATAAAAATATTTTCGACAAAAAGTCACTGAAGTTATAATTTTGTCTTTTTCTAACGCTTTAAGTATTTTTTATATTTCCTCATTACTCATACAATTCGTTCTGAAAATTTCAATATTCTTCAAAGTTTTTCAAAAACCCACCCAACAAATTTTCCCTGCCAACGCTTATGAAAAAAAGCGAAATATCGCGAAAAACTCGCCTATTTTCCAGAATAACAGAAAACTTGTTTTCAACGAGTCGACTTTTTCATCAAACTTGAGTGCAGTGATTAAACTAAACGTCATTCGATTCACTCCAACAAACTGAACAAAAAAATTCTCGCAGGAAGCTCTGTTGGGGCGGCGATAACGTTCCCTCTTTGCGCCATCCTGACAAGTCTTTATGGATGGGACGCCGTTTTTTACATAACTTCCTTG
Organism: Platygaster orseoliae; assembly: GCA_030522825.1. Classification (NCBI taxonomy): domain Eukaryota; kingdom Metazoa; phylum Arthropoda; class Insecta; order Hymenoptera; family Platygastridae; genus Platygaster; species Platygaster orseoliae. Next base: position 10,483 of record JAPYZL010167982.1, read on the forward strand.
ATCTCCATAATATGGTAATTCATTCGAGAAATTCGTCCTTTAAACTGCTCGAGCGATTTTAATGCACGCGAAACGTTTTTTTCGGAAAGGTTTTTTTTCTGGGCGATGCTCGTTTACGACTCGCCACACGAACATCCACGAATATCTGCGGAAGAGTTCCAGATCCTGCAGGATCTCAAGGTTTCGACAGACACCAAGAACGCGGTTCCTTGGACATCGATTTTGACTTCTGGGCCAGTTTGGGTCAACTGCATCTCCCATTGGGGCGGAATTTGGGGCCTGCTCACGATCATGACACAAGCTCCTTCGTATTTTAACTATGTGCATGGTTGGAATGTCAATGCTGTGAGTATGGTTTATTTTTGTGGTTTATAATATAATTTAATTATAAATCAATATTTCTCGTATGTAAAAAATTAATGACATATTTCAACAATTTGAAATTCGTAGATTTTTACTTTGATGTTAAATAATAGTAGGATTTTTAATACTGAAAGAGCTGTAGGAAAATTTCGAAAACCTCGAAACCTTAATTAAATTTTTGAAAAGGAATACAAATATTTTTGAGATTTTTAAAACAATGTTCGCAATCGTATTTCATAATTTTATATTATTTATACTATTATTTAAAATAAATGCAATAAAATAAAATTTATCATGCATAGTCTCGTTTCCCATCATTTTTTCGAATGCAGTTAATTTATTGGATTTCAATTTCACCTCAAAATCACAAAAAAACTACAGAAAAAAAAGTTTGAAAATTGTTCACGTATTTTTCACACAAGTCACGGAATTTCAAAATTTTATTTTTCTTAAGATTCGTGCTTGCGTACTCAAAAAGTTTAGTGCGAAATATGACAAAATGGTAGAATCAAGTTGGTTTCATGCAGAAGCATGATCGGATATTTCACGAGAGAAAACATATTTGAAGAGGAAAAACGCGATCGTAAACACCAAGTGCAAACGAATGGATTTAAAAACACATTTAAACAAGTCTTACGGCGAGGAAACACGGTTTATCCTTTGAATCGCACATAATGTGTTTGGACGAGAGAAACGAAAAAAGAAAATCTTTAAGGAATGAATTTGAAAAAATGTCTGTCAACTCAAAGTTTTTAGGTTCATGTGAAGTTTGAAGTTGTTTAATACTAATTTGTTCGATTTCTTTAATTGCAAGTTCGTTATTAGAATGTAGTTTTAGGAATGTAAGTTCTGAAATTTCAATATTTTTATGGATTTTTAAGAAAATAATTACTACACAGATTTTAGATATTTAATAGAGCTCTGGAATGATTGTATTGCTCGTTATTTATACAATTTTTGTGGACTTATTATATTATAGAGTTCTAGTATTTTTATAGGTTGCTTATAGTTTCGTATAATTTCATGTTATGTTATTGAAAATTTTAACGTTTTTGGTGATTTTATTCCATTTTTTGGAAAATAGTATCTTTTTTAAAGATTTCAAGTACCATTCACAAATTTTTCACAAATATTGAAAAAATTACTATATATTCTAGGAAAATCTAGAAAAAAATGAACTCGTGACAGAGAGGACCTCGAAAGTTCCTCTTTCGGACCTTCGAAAAGGATGGGCAACGCGAAGGTTGAACACAAAAAGAAAATAATTCAATAATTTAACAAACAGATATATATAATTTACCAAAATTTGTTTTTTCACTTATTGGAAACACTTAAAACACATGACCGAATAAAAGGTTGCAAACACTAAATACTAAAACTAAAGAATGAAAAATGATAACCAAGACGATTGTACGGCAAAATATCCCATTTTTTTTGTCCAATGTATTTTTTCCAATCCATTTTGTCCAACGACCATTTTGTAGAACGACTCTTTAATCCAACCGTTTTGCCTGGAGTACAGTTCTTTGAAATAACAGCTTTTTTATTAATTTTTTGTTTGTTTTTGTTTAAGTATTCTCGCTGCATGACAACCTCGGTGGGTCGAAATTTGATTTGAACTCCAACAAACTCAGTAAAATTACAAATGAATTACATGTATTACATATGAATATTAAATTTTATTGACTCTAAATTTCAAAAGGTGATATTGTGTCCAATAGTTCGTAGATATTCCGTGATTTCACCATTTTCTTTCCTATCTTACTATATTACTAATCTACTGAGAGTCGGGGTTAATCTTATAGGCCCAAAAACTGTGTCGATTTAAGAGAGAATTTAGAATTTTTCAATTTCAATGATTTGAAGAATCATCGATGCCAATATTACGAAAAGTTCCTGACCCAGTTTTTTGATACACATTATTTAAAGTCGTGTTATAAAATGTTACGAATAGGAAATCATTTACAGTGCAAGATTACATTTTATAAAAGTCAAATGAATTCAGGTCGCGGCAAAATATTTTAAAATATTTCAAAACCAACTAGTTCTCTTTTTAAATTAAGTCGTTAGATTCTTTAAAATAAGAACCTAAACGCGTAAAAAGTTGAATGTCTGTGTTGAAATTAAGACATGATTCTTGGGGAAATTCAGCATGAAGTTGTGTATTTCAATATGTCTTTACTGAAATTCAGTTGAGTGTACGGAATTCCTGTAGGTGCCAGTGCATTAAGAGGAGGGATCCACTTTCACCTTCCGTCTCCCTCGCTCTCGCGCGGTTCCCATTCTATGCATCTCTCTTGCACGCGCTGGGAAGCCGGGAGCGATCCCCTCGCCTTAATCAGCTAACTCAGCTGGTTTTCACATGAGAACGTTGATAATAAGATACAAAGTTGAATTTACAGCATTGCATACAGTGGAATCCAAGGAACTTGTAATTTTAGCTAGATCGTAATTGAAGACACCGCTGAAAATGAGATTTACTTTTTAGTGTGTTGAAATTAATGGGACGAACGATTCGCTCGTCACAACCATATTCCTTAATAAAAATTACCAGATTTTCCTCTCAGCCTTCTAACTTTCCATTCCAGACCGGAATCCTCTCAGGCCTTCCACACCTCCTGAGGATGCTCTTCTCCTACGTGTTCTCATCCTTCAGCGACTGGCTCCTTCGAACCCGAAGAATGAACCGGACGAATGTCCGGAAATTAGCGACCTTCGTGTGCACCGGGATGCAAGGCTTCGCCACGTTAGCCCTAGGTTTCTCCGGCTGCGAGCCCTACTTGGCCATTTTCTTCATGATGGCCGGTACCGCCGTCAGCGGATCCGTTTCCGCCGGGACGCTATCGGTTTTCGTCGACCTGAGCCCAAACTACGCCAGCGTGTTGCTTGGATTTTCGGGATTACTCGTCGGCGCTGCCGGTTATCTATCGCCTCTCATCGTGGGATACCTAACAAACGGCAATGTAAAGGAAAAACTCGATTACCTGCCTTTTTTTATGGCTTTTCCGAATAAGAGCGAAAACTTTTCCAACGAGTTAAACCTTTACCGCGCCCTTCTTTTCAGCAAACAATCGAACAATGGCGGCTGGTTTTCATTATCTCCGCTCTCAATCTCGGAGTGAGTTGTATCGTTTTCACTTTTTGCGGTACCGTCGAAGAGCAAACTTGGAATCTATACGGGGTGAATGAAAAAACGGTGAAGAAGGAGGAAATGCAAGCGCTCAAGCCCGGGCAAGAGAAAGAGAAAAGTGGGAAAGAGGGGGTGGTTGGGTAGAGTTCCTAATTGTTTTTTATATTGCGTGGGAGAAGGGGAATTGATGTTGCAACCATATGTGATCTGAGAATAAAAATGTAGTGATTTGTACTATAAATATCTGAAAAATTATTATATTTCATGAATGTATATATTTATTTTTACCATGCAGTATAGTATTTTTATTTACTTTACATATAGTGAATACCCAATCACTACATTTTTCAGTAAAAAGTAGAAGGCAGAAAAAATTATCTAATTAACAAATTATTCCAATTGAAGTTTGTAATTTTACAAATCAGAGAAGCTATTCCTTGAATAAATGTTTTGTAAATAACTGTTGTTATTTGAATTTCCTATGGACATTTTCAGCATGAATTTCGTTGCATGTTTTTCGTTTCTTTTGTAAAATCTGCTGTTTGTTGTGGAAAATGTACAGCAATTACTGCGAGCATGGAACAGTATCATACAACGCAGAGGTGAATTAAACTTTTAACGAATGTGTACTTAAAGCTTTTTACATCATTACCGGAAAAAAAGGCTGAGCTTTAAGAGCAGCGTTATAATTATGATGTTTTTTACGTTTGTGCTTTGAACCTTAACATTACTCGAGTCATTCAGTGAAAAAATTTTTCTAAAGAATGTTCTGTTATAAACTTTTAGTGGGATTTGGGGTCAATCGAATTTTGATAATTGAAACAAAAACGAATTCAAAAATGGAAAGAAATTTGTTTTTGACGAGAAAAAGTCTAATAATCAAAAATTTCAAAATCTTTTTTAACACCCAAAAAATTATTTATATTTAAAGATTTTTTAAAGAATTATTGATCATCCACAAAATTCATGATTTCACTTAATTTCCTTTTTTTCGTCTTTTTTCACAATTTCATTAAAAAAATTGATGTATTCAAAAAAATTCTTTCACTGTTATTGCTATTGTTTATTTTTCATGTCGAATGAAAAATAAACAAATCGACACAACCTCTATGAAATGTCACATTGTTTTCATTCACGTTTTGACTTTTCCTCGTTTTTTAAAAGTTATAACAAAACTGCAAAATGACAAAACTACGGCGTCGAAACGACAACGCATTGAAATGGTTCATTGTGAGTTTGAAAAAAATTTGTGGTGCATGGTAAATTTAACCATAATTTTTGTACTGAAGAAAAATGTTTGAATGTAGGGGAAAAGGCGAGATTCAGTAGAAGGAACAAGTAAAAATGTGGAGGGTCCTTCGTTTCCTGTGAAGGACATTTTTATAGGTCACAAAAAGGTGAATTATATGAAAAATTGATTTTTTTTTTAATTTATTTATAATTTATTATGTTCACTGAAGAGTGCGTTTCTGTGGCAAAATGAAATATTTTTATAGGATTTATAATCAACTTAGTAATTAAAGATTATATGAAATGAAATTCTTTGAATTATTAAAAAATTTCGAGGTTTTTGGATTTTAAAAAATTTCATTCTTTTAGAAATTATTTTGAATTTTGAAAGCGATGGAAATGATTGAAATTTTTTATGTCATTAGGATTTTGAATTATAGATATCCAAAAAGATCAAGAATTATTGAAATCACAAGAAACTTGGTTAATGTTGGAATTTTGACGAAATTTTCAATTTTTTTTCAAAATTCAAGTTTTGGAAAATTAAAAACTGTATCAAGATTTCAGAAATATCATCATTTTTCAAATTCTTTAAGATGTCAAAAATTGTTAACGTTTTCGTTTCTGGAGTTTAAAAATTTTATAAATCCAAAAACTTGAAGTTTAACCATTTCATTATTTCTACAATTCCTAGAATTTCTCAAGTTTTGAGTTTGATATTTTGAATGAAAAATTAAAAAAATCAAAATTAGCAGTTGATTATTAATTGTCCAAAAAACAAAAAATTTAAAAGATCATAAACAATTCGAAGTTCGAAAAATCAAATTTGAAAGTTTTAAAATTATAAAATTTCGTCATTTCAAAATTTTGGAAGTTTTTGTTCTTATTATTTAATTTACATCGCAATTCAAAATTAGTAAAATTTAAAATAAAAATGAATTAATAATGAAAAATTGGAGAAAATTCAAAATTGATTAAAAAATAAATTGAAAATTCATCAAAAATCGAAAATTCGGGAAATCAAATTTAGAAGTTTAAAATCCAAAAACTTCAAGTTTTTTTTTTCGAAAATCTCATCATTGTAAGAGTTTTCGAAGTTTTAATTCTAAATATTTATAATTTACATGGCGATTCAAAGTTTAAAAAATTGAGAATGAATTACTTATTGAAAATTAGAGAAAGTTATAAATTTATCAAAAATTTTAAATCGAGAAAAATCGAATTCAATAGTTCCAGAAATCCAAAAAAATTTGCAAAGTTCTTAGATTTTCATTAATTTTATTAGTCTAGAAATCTCTCAACATTTGAAAATCGTTGAAAATTCGTATTGAATGTACTTTAGATTGAAAATCAAAAGTATGATAAACCTTTAAAAAATTTTTAAACTTTAGAAAAGTTAAAAATTTTTTACTTTTTCATAATTCAAGTTTTAAAAAATTAGAAACTTCATAAGGATATTGAAAAAGTTTTATAATTTCAAAAATTTCAAAATCATCCAAGTTGTCAAAAATTCTTAACATTTTCGTGTACTAAATTTCGAAATTTTAGAAATACAAACATTGTAAGTTTGAAAATTTCTTAAAATCCCATTATCTCCAACATTTCTCAAAGTTTCGAAGTTCTCAGAACCTTGTAATATTTTTCATGTTTTCAAAATTTAAAAATTTTTCAATCATACAAAATTATCTAAAATTACCCACATTTTCTACATCTTCGAATTTCGTAAAATCTTAGAAATCAATGAATATTTAAAATAAGATTCACGAATAATTTATAAAATACGTATTCTTGTAATTTTATTATGTAATTATTTATGTTATTTTATATGTAATTTTGTATTATTATTTCAAGCAAATTCTAATCCAAAATTCTTGATATAATAATTACTCCAACAAACAAATATCAAATCCCCAAAAACCCCTTTAAAACATCCTTGTAACACCACTGACACAAAAAATCTCGCCCTCCCTAAAAACCCTCTTCTCCTCCTCCCCCAAGCCACAGAAACGCCCTCGACATGAAAAGCCCTTTTCACGAAAATAACTTACCCTCAAAACCCTGACTCTTTTATTCCAATCAAAGGCAGTCCTCCAGGAAACCCCATTAACGAAGCACCAATTATGCACAAATAACGCGCAATTTTTCAACGACCCCGTGAAAAAATGCCACGAGTGTCCCCGACTCGTTTGCCGCGTCGTGAGGGACGACAAAGCCGCCGAGGAGTTGAAAAACGCGCAAAAGGCCGAGCTGGAAAAAAACTTATCAGCTCTCGACGACGCTGTGAACAAGCTCAAAAAAGTAACGAAAGAAAAGAGCGACGAAAACAAGGCGCAGCGACTGCAACTCGAGACGATCGTGAAAGGCCTCGCCCAGGATTTCAAAAGCGCTAAAAATCTGGACAAAAAAGAATTCGACAGAATCGCGGAGCAAGTGAAAATTACGAAGGAAAGTTTCGCGAAATCCGATATCTTGTTGGCAATTCAGAAAGAGATTCGCCAATTGTCGGAAGCTTGTTCAACGAAGAATGAGGAACTCGCGGAAAAAATCGAGAGCCTTGTAAAGGACGTTGCCAAGGACGGGGATTTCGTGAAATCGGATATTTTGGGCGTCATTCAGAAGCAGATCCAGGATTTTTCCGAGGGTTGTTTGAACAAGAACAAAGTTTTCGAGGGCGGGCAGTCCAAGCTGGAAAACGCTTTGAAATCGTTATCCGAGGATTTGAAAAATGCAAGAGGAGAGCAGAGTAAAGAATATTCAAAATTTCTGCAAGTGGCGAATGAGCAGTTGAAGGTCGAAGACGCTTTGAAAAATTTGAAGAAGGATTTTGAAAAAGGGATTGGGACAATTTTGGAGAACATGAGAGCCAGGAAAAACCTTTTTGAGGAAGACGAAAGTCAGAGATCTGACATTCTGAGTGTGATAAGAAACGAAATTACAGAACTATCAAAGACGTTTTTGGATAAAAACAAGAAATTGGAAATGGAGCAAGTGAAGCTGGGAGAAACCATGCAAAAATTCAACCAAGATTTGAAAAATGCCAGAGGAGAGCAAAGCGAGGAATACGCAAAATTTCTGGAAGTCGCGAATGAACAGTCAATTTCTGAGAGTCGTGAATGAACAGTCAAAATTCGAAGACGCTTTGAAAAATTTGAAGAAGGATTTTGAAAAAGGGATTGGGACAATTTTGGAGAACATGAGTGTAAGAAAAAATCTCTACGAAGAAGAC
>JAPYZL010168000.1:0-12469 GCA_030522825.1 Platygaster orseoliae
TCGATTTCATATTTACATTTTCGATGTTGTGAAAGAAACGCGATATAATAAATAGCACATTTACAAATACAATAGATGGAATACGCTTCACTAAAAGTTGACAAAATTCTATTTTCTGTAACTTTTTTCATTATTATTAATTCATGTAATCCAAAAACAAAAATCACTTAATTTGATTGAAAAATGATAAACTATTTGTTAAGTGAATTGAATACTTGAGAAAATAAAATAATTGAATTATCAAAAAAAATGCATTACACAAATTTCATACAAATAAAAAAACATAAAAGTACGATAAAACAAATAGTAATACAAATTTGATATAAATTCTGCAATTACTAAAATGACATAGAAACTACATTAAAATTTATACAATATTTATTACATTGACTATAAAATATTAATCAGAAAGTGACAAAACCGGGAAGTTAAATTTAGATATTGAGTTTTGATTTGTGAATAGCAAAAATAAATGATTATTCATTTACCAAATAGACATCTTGTAAAATTGTGATATTTCATTTCTAAAAAATGATAAATCAAAGTTATTGAAATGAAATAATTGTTTAACTGAATAAAAATTTCATGAGTTTATCAACTTTTCAATTAATCCAATATGAATCAATTACCTTCGAAAACTTATAACTTGTTATTCCCAACTTTTCCTAAAAATTCATCGCATTTTTCCTATGAAAATTTGTTAATTCTAAAAATCACAATTTTTCTCCTGTTTTAAACATCAAAATAAACGACTATTTATCTATAAAATAAAGTCTAGTAAAGTTATAATAAATTCATTTCTAAAAAATAATAAAACAAAGCCTTCGACGTAAAAAAATAGATTAACTAAATAAATATTGAAAGACTTTATTGATTTTCCAATTAATTTATTATGAATTTAATATAGATAAACTTAATATGAAATTACTTTCAAAAAATTATTACTTTCTATCACCAACTTTCCCCGAAAATTCTTCTCATTTTTCCTGGAAAATTCCTTAATTCTACTATTCAAAAAACCACAATTCCCTCCAATTCCAAACTACAATAATGAAGGATTATTTACCAAATGGACGTCTTGTAAAATTATAATTCATTTTTAGAAAATAATAAACTAAAGCTATTGACTTGAAAAAACTGAATAAAAATTTAATGACTTCATCCTTCGAAAAATTATCACTTTCAATTCCCAATTTTTCCCAAAAATTCACCTAATTTTTCCCTCAAATTCCTTAATTCTAAAAATCACGATTCCCTTCAATTCCAAACTGAATAAATAAACAACTATTTATTTACGAAAAAGACATCTTGAGAAATTATTAAAATTCATTTATAAAAAAAAAATTAAATAAACCAAAGCTATTGACCTAAAAAAATTAACTGATTTAATTAATTTTCGATGACTTCATTAATTTGGAAATTGATGAATTGAAATTTTTGATAAAAATTGAAATTAACCAAAGCTATTGACCTGAAAAAATAGTCTAACTTGATAAATATTTGATGACAATTATTTCCCAATTTATTTAATTAATTTTATAACTTTCAAAAAATATTACTTTTGATTTCCAACTTTCGATAAAAATTCCTCTTATTTTTTCCCTGAAAATCCCTTAATTCTAAAAATCTTAATTCTACCCAATTTCAAACCGCAAAAATAAATGACTATTTATCAAATTGACGTATTTTAAATTTTCAATGATAATTTTCTGAAAAATGATAAAACAAAGCTATTGATGTAAAAAAATAATCAAACCAACTAGAAATTGGATGATTTTGAATTTGGATAATTTTCCAATTAATTTAATACGAAAATAATAATTAAATATGAATAAATTAGATATTACTTTAATATGAAAAAAACCTTCAAAAAAATACGACTTTTACCGAAATTCTTCAACAATATAATTCTAAAAATCACGATTTCCCCAAATTTCAAACTTCACAAATAAATAACAATTTATTCACCAAAAATACATTTTCTAAAATTGTGTTTCATTTATAAAAAACAATAAACCAAAGCTATCGACATAAAAAAATAATTCAACTAAACAAAAATTTGACGCATTCATCAATTACCTCCAAAAAATCATTACTCCCTACCCCCACCTTCCCCCTCATTTTCATCTCATTTCTCCCCAAAATTCCTAATTCCCATAATTCCAAAAACCCCAATTCCAGGCTGCAAAAACAGTCCCTTATCACCGACCCACAAATTAATCTCCACCATCAGCATTTCACCAATATCATCGACAAATCTGGAATGACTCGAGAAAACACGCAAAAAACCTTTGATAAAGCTGGTTGGCAAGATCCATCCAATACTGAATTTCATCGTCCTTGCTGGAAAACTGCGGGGGATCGACGTCCATCATCTTCAACAGCTTTTCTCACGCGCCAAAGTTTACTCAATATTCCCGGAAAAGAAAACTCGTCCAGCCCACTATTCAAATGTCACGAAAACAACGCGCGGTAAAAACTCCCGAAGCAAGAAACTGGGAATTCGCGCAATTTCGTCACTACCACACGTCTGCCATTTTAAAAAACCACCTTCGCTTGTGACATTTTATCGATTGTTTCGCGCGGGGGCGTTGGATGTTTACGTGATTCTCTCTCTCCTCGGAATTACCGCGAAACGACAATTGTCGCGCGATTCGCTATTGCGATTTTGGCGTGTCGTCGAATTATGCACTATAACTGTGTTTTATATTTATTTATAAGCGGGGAAATATGACTGAAATGACTCATAAAAAACACGGCGATCAACGGTAAATATTAGCACAGGTCGGCAGGAATTGGCACGGTATGAGCAGGCTGGCCAGAACGCAATTTCTGCGAGTTTGCGAATTTTTCATCTCTCTCTTATTCACGCTAAAGGTGATGAGTAAGACAGAGTAAGATACTGAAAAGTATATATGCGTAGTTCGTACTGCGCAGTGATCGTGTGTCTCTTTCTTACTTATTGGATAAAGGCCGCTGATTCAATTTGTTTTTTGAATTCAAAAACTCATCATCATTTGAGGGGTTTTGAATTGAAACATGGATCGAATTATATGAAAATTATTTAAAACTCGTTTTTATCAATTTCATCAATATTGAAAATGCGAATTTGATGCTCTAGAATTTGAAAAGATATGTTTGATTTTGAAATTAACGGCTTTAACGGCCTGCTGCTCTGTGTGAGTGTTGGGTATACCTTTATGTATACATATATGCATGTGCGTGCGAATTGGTAAATACAGATAAATATTACGCATTTACGTTTCAAGCATCAGTTTCAAGTTTCAAAACATTTCAAAGTGGTTCAGTTTCTCGATAAGCATTTCCAAGAAATCGCGGATAACGCTGCAAAATTTTCGGTAAGAAAGCAATTCGTAAAGATTTTATTAAAAAATCGTCTTTGTTGAATATTATTTGCATACTTTCTGGACCGGCATCGTCACCAGTAGAAAAAAAACAATAGATCTCAATATCCTTTTTTTTCGCAAGTTGAATTTTTTAGGCGAAATCCTAGTATTTGGTATAAAAAATATTGAAATATGTGGCTTGGAATCAGGAAATAGGGTTTGAGAGGAAAACCCGTTAAGCTCATATTACCTTTACGCTCTGGGTAAATGCAGGCCTTACGGATTTTCCCCTCAAACCCTACTTCCTAATTCCAAGTCACATATTGTTATGAGTTTTCAGAGATAACTTTTCACCTTTCAAGTTCAATTTTTCATGGGAAAATTGAATATACCGTAATGTTCTGAAGTTTGTTTGTGAATATGATAAACATTAAATTTTTGTCAAAATAAATCATTGCTTTTACTGAAATATTGTTATGAGTTTCAAAAAAAACTTTTTCATCTATTCGTTGGGAAAATTTGAATGTACCGTAATAACATGTTCTGAAATTTATTTGTAAAATAATGAAAATTATAACTTTTGTGGAAAACATTAATTTATTTATATTACTGAAATATAATGAAATGTATCATTAGTTTCGAAAATAACTTTTCATCATTTTCCACTAGGAAAATTCGAATCTACCATAGATTAAAATTTATTTCTTAAATAATAAAAATTATGATTTTTCTGGGAAAAATTTATTTCGATCAATGAAATATTATGACTTTTTGAAAATAACTTTTCTTCTTTTCAACGAAAAAATTTGAATCTACTATAATGATATGTTTTGAAATTTATTTGTAAAATAATAAAAATTATAATTTTTGTAAAAAACATTTATTACTGTAACTGAAATATTATGAAATATTCCATTAGTTCCGAAATTCATTTTTCATCTTTCGAGTAGGAAAATGTGAATCTACCATAATAATATGTTTTGAAATTTATTTGTGAAATAAAAAAAATCATGATTTTCGCGTGAAAAATTTATTTATATTACTGATATATTATTATGAATTTCTAAAATAATTTTTCATCTTTTCAATGGAAAAATTTGAATCTTTTATAATGATATGTTCTGAAATTTATTTGTAAAACAATGAAAACTATGATTTTTGTGGAAAAAATTTATTTCTATCGCTAAAATATTATTAGGACTTTCGAAAATTACTTAATTATCTTTTCAATAGGAAAATTTGAATGTACCATAATGATATGTTCTGAAATTTATTTGTAAGATCATGAAAATTATAATTTTCGTAGAAAACATTTATTTCTTTTACTGAAATATTATGAAATGTATCATTAGTTTTGAAAATAACTTTTCACATTTTTCCATTATGGAATTTTAATCTACCATAATAATTATTTAATTATATTCTAAAATTTATTTGTAAGATAATAGAAATTATGATTTTTGTGCGAAAAATTTATTTTTATTACTGAAATACTATTATATGAGTTTCGAAAACAACTTTTCATCTTTTCATAGGGAAAATTTGAATCTACAATTTATTTTGAAATTTATCTGCTGTCAGTCACTCATGAAAATGACTTGAAAACATTCAATGTCATATTTGCAAATTTCCAGTTGATTATTTTCTACCAAAATTTTTTTTTTTTTCAATCAGAAGCAATGGACGAGGCAGATATGGAGTGTCCATGGACTTGGGGAATGGAAAGTTTCCTGAAAAATGTTAAATTAGAAGATCATGACTATTATGAAGGTCAATATGATCAGGAAAATGATGTTCCTGTCATGAAAATTAAGCGAATACTCATGAATTTATTCGAAGGTTCGATAGCTAAAAATGAATTACTTTTGGTCAATTTGAACAAAATTTACGACACCATGCCTTCATTGTCTGTTGAGTAAGTTTCGAAAATGAAAATATTATTACAAGAGCCTTTTATTTTAATTTTAGTAAATGAAAATAAGTTTTCAATAGCACCATGACCTAATGAGTATAATGAAACCTATTGAAAGTTTTATTTCCCAATGTTTATATTTCTAAATAATTTTTTGCAGAGTTTTGGAAAAAGAAGGAATATCAATGAGAGTGTTGAGCCATATAGTAAATGCAACAAAGTATCATGGCCTCAAAGAACTAGGCTGCGAAGAAGAAGCAGAAAGCGTGAAACGAAGTATCACTCGATTGTCGGACTTGAATGAATTTGAAAGTGGCACCTTAGATGGTCTAAAATGTATAGCCTTTTCAAAATACTCAAAACACAGTACTGATGAGTCTTTTGAGTTTGCAAAAATGGCTATCCTAAAGAACCCTTCATGTGCTATTTGGCATTTCTTGTTAGGCATGAATTACTGTTGGAGACGCTGTCAATTAAACATGATACCTCATTCAACGCCCATTGATGCTGAAATAAGTGCATTTAAGATGGCTTATAACCTTTCAAAAATTGCTGCATTTGGTCTCCGTCTAGCTCAATCTTATAAATAGTTAGGATGCCATTACAAAAAGCAGGGTAACTGGATGGAAGCCAAGACAAATTTTGAGCAAAATGATAGTCTCTTCTATGAGATATTTGATTCGGAACCTCAGCATTCGAACGATCTGTTGAAATTAGCTAAAGGTTTTATGGGCATGAAAAATAATGATCGCGAGAAAAATTGTCGTCTCGCGAAAAATTGCCTTGATCGTGTAGAGGCTCGCTACCCGGAAAAGTCTACGTTCAAACACTACAAAGGGATATATTTAGAACGTTTTCATGGGAATGAGATATTGGTATGATAAAAAAATAGTTGATTCTGTTATTTTTAAACTTTTATTTTCATTATATTATACAGGGTGATCCAAACTAAGTTGAACACCCAAAAAATATAGATTCCTTATAAAATTTTAAGACCGTTTTTCTTTTGCCATTTTTCTTAAAACTCAAAATCAAAAAAATTACTAAAGTTTGAAATTTAAATAATAAATGCGCTACCTCGACAAGTGAGAATAAAAATCAGGTACCAAAATTTACCTAAATTTTCTTCATATTTTTTTGAGTCAAAAAGTCCTTTGCCATTTTTCGCAAAACTCAAAATTAAAAAAGAAATTCGAGTTTTAAATCTGAGAAATCTGATTGGTCGAAACTTGTAACTCGAATATCTTTTTTGATTTTGAGTTTTGTGAAAAGTCTCGGAAGACTTTTTGACTCAGAAAAATATGGAGAAAATTTGAATAGAGTTTGGTCCGTGGTTTTATCCCCATTTTGTCAAAAAAGCGGATTTATTGTTTAAATTTTAAACCTGAATAACTTTTTTGATTTTGAGTTTTAAGAAAAATGGCAAAGGAAAAACAGTCTTAGAATTTTATAAGGAATCTATATTTCTCGGGTGTTCAACTTAGTTTGGATCACCTTGTATATTATATTATATTTTATTTATTTTTGAACTTTTCTGTTATTTTTAAACTTTTCACATTATTAGGACGAAGCTTGTCAATTGTACAAAGAAGCAGCAGAAGATGGATGTGGCAATTTTACAGCAGCAATGAGCTATATTCAGTGCTGCGAAAAAATAGACCCAGAAAACAACGCGATTCCGTTTCTGAAAGAAGCTTTGGAAAAATACCCTGCTCATAAGCAGTTGATTTATCTCCACATTGCCACTTATTCTTTTTTGAAAAATGAGGATAAACATGAAGCTCTGATCAACTTTGATGAAGCTATCACCATCAATCCGGACCACGATGTCCTCAGAGTATAATATTTTATGCTACTTTCAATTTTCCTACAACTCAATGACTGTATTGCAATTCAATTGATTGTTGTGGCCGAAAATTGATATCACTAATTATGAATAGCATCATAAACTGTAAATTATGTTTTTCTTTTTTTTTTTTTAGAATTACTCTTACAATCTTCACATATTGAAGCGTTTTAAGATTTATGATTTTCTTCGAAGAGAATTTTTGCCTCAATGTGAGATTATGGAAAACCTTAGCGAAGATCTCAAAGAGAAACTCGAAAAATTAAAAAAAATCTGCAGCGAACAATTGAAGAAAAACAGGAATGAAGAAAGAAATTCTTGGACACCAAGAAATAGTGGTGCAAGTTGGCGGTCCCAAACGCAACAGAACAGAATGGGTTTTCGATAGGTTCTATTGGAAAATAAGTTTTGATACTCGAAAGATGTGAAAGAACAAAAAATTGAAGTTAAGAGTATTACTATTATTATGGCTTATATTTTTGTCATATAATAATTGTAAATCCATTATTAATGCCCTTACTACATAAGAATACATGTGAATGTATCAGAAGTTCATGTTAAACTTAATTAGAAAAAGTGAACTGATTTTTGTTAGACACGCATACTTGCTGTACACATTATTCTTACATTAAAAAGTGTGTTTACTTAAACTTTAATTGCATTTTATTGATACAATTGTTCCCATTGAAAACCATTCATCAATGGTTTGAAAATAGTAGAAACGTTGATAATTTAATCAAATTATGATTATTCATTCAAATTTTGAATTGTAGACGAAAAGTCGCAGTTTGTGATTTTTAATGTATACATAAATATACGCATTGTTCAAATGAATAAGTGAAAATCACTTTTTCATTATTCATAACTTGATGCACTGTTTTTTACATCAACTCAACAATGACTGCTTATATAAATTCAAAATTTCACTGGGATGTCGGTAAAATGAACTAGAGAACCTATAAGAAGAGAGACTGGCCATTGGGCTAGAAAATGGCCGCCAGTGAAAACGAGACAGAGAAAGAGTGAGAGAGAGTGTTCATGCGTTGAAAGGTCAACCCAAGAATCTCCACGTCGATCAAGGCAAAGAGTTTTACAACAAGAACTTTAAGGCTCTTATGATTTAATAAGGATTTGGACTTTCATTTTTAATTTATTTTATTTATATACAATTGAATAAAATAATTAATAATAATATAATATTAACGATAATATAAATAAAATAATTAAATTTAATTCACATATAAGTCTTAAAATTATAATAATGCATTAACAAATTCGTTCATGTAATATTCTTCATAATAGCTCAAGTTTAGTATAAAAACAATATTATTTTTCAATTTTACTTGTACATAATTTTAATCTGAATTTTCAACGTTTGAATTATTGCGCTCAATTCAAGGGCTCTGATTGGAGCCGCCATTTTCTAGCCCCGATTAAGGTCCACCAATGAGAGCTATACCTCATAATGTCCAGGGTCTCTAAAACGAACTACTGAAGTGCCGGTCGGACGCAACAATAAAAAACAGTTTACTGCTGTCTGGTGGCAGCTAAAAAACCATAAAAAACTCGATTTTTTACGGTTTTTTGCGGTTTTCTGAAAAAACCAAACTTTAAAACGTCCGAATCTCGAAAAATCAAATCAACCGAGGTCGGGTAAAGCTAGAAATCGTTTCATTGCGATTCAAAAATGCAAAAAAAATTAAAAAAACAATAAATAAAGTACTATTTTTTATTATATAATAAATAATAACAGTGATTTATTTATTGTTTTTAAAATTTTTTTTGCATCTTTGGATCGCAATGAAATAATTTCTAGATATATACTCGTCCTCGGTTGATTTTTGATTTTCCGAGATTTGGACGTTTTAAAGTTTGGTTTTTTCAGAAAACCGCAAAAACCGAGCCTTGGTTTTTTGCGGTTTTTTAGCTGCCGCCAGGGCTGTCTACCATTTCAATGATGAAATTCTATTTTTAGGATGCTTGTGTCAATTATTTTTTTGGCCATGTTTTCTCTAAAAAATTTCTTTGCTACTTTTCACAAAACTCAACACCAAAACTGCTATTCCTATTCGAGTTTTAAATTTAAAAAATCTCATTGGTTGAAACTTCTCATTTGAATATCTTTTTTGGATTTGAGTTTTGTGGAAAATGGCAAAGGAGACTTTTGACTCAGAATAATATGAGATAACGTCGGAAAATTTTCGTTAAATTATTTTAAAATTTAATTTTGTTAACTTATAAGTGTTTTATTTTTTTTTATTAATTCATTAGTTAATTAAAATAATATTGTTAAAAACTCAGTTAAAATATTGGACATGGTTGTTTAGATGCCCTGTATAATCAACATGGAATTATATGAATAAAAACTTATGAAAAAACACTTCAAAACATCAACAATGTTTTGCTCATTTCAAATTTACCGCCTTTTCGCGCCACTTTCTGTCCGCTATGTTGGCAGCACTGCTTACAGGAGTGTATATATATAACCCCAGATCGCCGCCATTTTTCTTTTGTTCCCCAAATTCCACGATCATGGTACGTCATTGTCAAAAACCGCCAAGATAATCCTTAAAAATTACAATAATCCCACAATAATTCTATAAAATAATAATTTAATTGTCATTTAATATGATTATCCTTGCAATCTTCACAAATATTTCTTTTTTTCCTCTCGAATTTCTCATATTTATTCAACCCCGAAAAATGTCAACGCCGGAATTTTTTTCTGTCTTAGATATGATGATTTAGTTAATTAATGTTTATGGTTTCTACTGAATATACGATGTAGAAAATAAACTAGGGCGGTCTGATGAAGTAATTGAAATCTGCGAGAAAAAATGTGTCTGTTGAATTTGAGGTTAAGTAAAGTGTTGTTTTATTTTCTCCAGTCTCATCGTAAATTCAGCGCGCCCCGTCATGGGTCTATGGGATTCTACCCGAAGAAGAGGTCCCAACGTCATCGCGGAAAGGTAAAGGCTTTCCCTAAAGACGACCCGAGCAAGCCAGTACATTTGACATGTTTCATTGGCTACAAAGCTGGTATGACCCACGTTCTGCGAGAGCCAAAACGACCTGGATCGAGTAAGAAAAAAATTTATTTTGATATTTCTAAATTAAAAATCTTAATTTCTAGTAGTTTTCTCTTTGTGTTAAAATTTGAAGAATTTGTATGTATAGAATGATTTCAAGATTTTTTATGTTGAATTTATAAATTGATGAAATTTGCAGAGAATGTGAAAAAAAGAAATTGTTCCTAAAATGTATGAATCGATAATTATTAATAATTTATTCAATAATATATTGAATACTGAACTTCATAAAACATTAAAAAGTTTTCAGCATATTATCTATATTTTTACATCAATTATTTTCAAAAGAATATTTTCTCCGTGTCTTTAATAGTGCTGTAGAAATAGTAATAAATAGCTGATAGTAAATGGTTGAATTTTACTTTTTATGATCTTAACTTTAAATTTAACAAAATTTAAAAATAGGTACTTTCTAAATATACCTGGATATTTGATTCTGAAAGAAAAAATATATTGATTGTTTTTTTTTTCATATATGGAATCTATTTATATCATGTATATAATAATGTTTATTTAGCAAATTATTAATGTTCTCTGTTAGCGTTAGCATATATTTCAAAATAATTTTTACTTTCCTATATTGACATGAATAATCTCTTCATTTAATTCTATTACCAACAAACATCAACATAAATTTTGGTTCAAATTCATCATTTTTACAAAGAAAATTTCATTATTTACCCTATTATATATAAAAATTTTCAATTAAATAGAATATTATTTTTCATTAAGAATTTCACAATAAAATAATTAATATTTTTAATAACCCCATAATTTATCAACTATTTCACAAAATCATCTATTAATTGCTAGGCTTTTAAAGAATTTTTATTTTGATATTTCTATAGTTATTGAATTTTTTTTCAAATCTTGATTTACTTTGAGATGCTAATTTTAAGAAATTAATATCCTAATTCCAGTATTACAAATTTCACTGCTGTTTATTTTGTGAGTGTTTTTATAATTTGAATTATATCAAATTTACTCTATGTATTTACTTGACAATATAATTCCTAACTAAAATTATGACACTTTGCTTTTTCAAGTTTATTATCTGGAAATAGAAAGGTTTTCGTCAAATTTTGATACCATTCAGTTTTTCAAAATATATATGAAAGGGTTTTAGAACAGTACAAATAAACATACTATATATTGGTATAATTTTCAAACTATACTTCATTAAACTCTAGATTTGATTAAATTTGTGTTGAAAGTAAAAACTAAATATATTTAAAAGTAAAATTTATCAATAATTTAATAACTCATTTTCACTCAACATTTCATGAAAATGTAAATATACTGTGGCAATGTTCAAAAATATTTATACCATTGTAAAACTTAATACATCTATCACTTAATATCATTGTCAATAAATTACTAATTTAATTAAATATTGTCATTCAAAAAATATTCTCAAAGATCTTTTTTATTGACGATCCAACCAATAAAAATTTTCTTTGTTCCCTTTCCAATTTGATGTGAACTTAGATTTTGAATATACAAATTCAGGAATGTACCACATCAGTTGTTTTATTACAATTATTTATTAAAATCTTGACTCAGTGTAATCAATACAATTCTATTACAATTTTTAAGCCATTACTTGTAAATGCTGAATTTATGCCTTAATGCTGAAGAAAAAATGCAATAATTTGCTATACATTCTTGATTTTTTCAAAACTCCATGAACTTCATTAAAATTAAGCTCGTTTGCAACTGCAACCAACCTGTCGCTATTATCGCTAGATAGGTGCGAAAGCACTGGTCTGGTTTTAATAGCAGGTTGGAGCTGCTTAATCTCGTGCAGTATGATCCTACCGCGGTGTCGAAGAGCAAACACACTTTTAGTGTGAAGGCTTCGGGGTCGCAAAGCATATTCCATAAACATGGTGTAGTCCATTGGGCAGTGACCACTGCGTTAAATCATGCTGGATTCTTATAACTTTTTATATACTTTCATCAACAAAATCATGTTCCCGAATTTGAAATTCAATGTTCCAAAATTCTTCTATCAATATAATTTTTTTTTTTTTTGCAAACTCTTTTAATAATAATTTTTCTGAAAGTTCTGAAAAATTTGAATGAAGTCAATATTTTTAAGCGATATTTAACATGTTTTGTCAGTAATAATAGATATTTATGCTACAAGGGAGGAATGGAATGATTCTACGAGCAAGCATTTGGGCACGAGCGGCAGCGAGTACCCAAGCGCGCGAGTTGAATCACATTCCTCCCATGTAACATACAATATTTTTTTCCATGTATGTGTTCGAGT
>JAPYZL010168027.1:0-18593 GCA_030522825.1 Platygaster orseoliae
ACTGAATAAAATAAAAAAAAAATTATGTGTGTATGTGTAATAGTTTTTTTTAACAGCCCGTCAAAATTGCACTGATATTTTTGCCCCACCCTGTATTTTGATTTTATTCGATTTACAAAAACATCTCAAAAAATTAAAGAATTTTTTTCATGAAAAAAAGTTTATTAAGATTTTTTTTCGCAAAGAAATTTTTACGAAATTCGATATGATTACCTTAAAAAATAAACGAATTTCGTACTAACTTTTTCCTAATAATAATTTTGAATCCGAGATAACTCAGTCAACACATTCTTCGAAATTTCAAAAAATTATAAACTCGAAATCATAAAGGTTCAAAGTCCTGAAAGAAAAGCTAAGAAATGAAACTGTACTAACGATATTTATTCAGCTTTCAACAAACTGTACAGTATTTACAAAACAACACCATATCACTCAAGCAGTTACTCTACCTTTTTTGTTCGGCTTTGACAACACTTTTATATGATTCATCAATCGCAAAAGGCAGTCCGGAGTGATTCCTTGTATTTTTTGAGCACAGGCAATCTGGAAAAAATGCATCAATTTCAAGTCAAACAACAAACAATATCTACACCAATCAAAAATTCGACAAATTCCTCACAGTTTGCGGTTTCATTTCCTTCAATTTCACCTTCGCTTCGTTCGAGAGATTCAAGCTTACTCTGCAAAAAAAAGTAACCTCAATAAAAAACAACAAACGAATATCCCAAAAAGAAAAATTTACGTACAAATCATAATTTATATCCTTAGGAATTTTCATGTTCTCGTTTTTTTTATACTCTTCAACATCTTCCTTTTGTGACACGATTTGTGGAGCATAAGAAGACTCAATCTGAAAAAAATGGTTTAAAAAAATATATACAAATTTAAAAATAAAAATAATTTTACCTTCACTCTCTGAGCAAGAGCTTTATCCACGCCGACGTTGTTTTGGAAAACCTCGGGAAGAGCAGCAACAAACCTTTCATACGTGAGATCGTAATTCATGATGCCGAGGATTTCAAAGCCATTTCTGTTCACCGTCGAACTTATGTGAATCTGCAACAGCTTTTCCCATTGAGAGTTCGACCGTTTGACTGATTGTAAAGCCTGAATAACTTCCTGTAGCTTTTCTAGTGTTTTCCGAGTTCTTTCCATACGTTTTTCAGAAACGCAGCCGACGGCGAAGCCTTTTTCCGTCAACCGGATATCCGCGTTGTCGGGGCGCAAACTCAACCGAAATTCGGCTCTGCTGGTAAACATACGATAAGGTTCCGTCGTGCCCCGACTTACCAAGTCGTCGATAAGAACCCCGATGTAAGCCTCAGTGCGACTAACGGTTAATCCCGGTTTTTCCAAAGCCTAGACACAATTTTAAAAGCTTAGAACATAAACTTTCACTGGGATATTAGGAATTTACTGTATTTTAGGCATTTTAAAATTGAATCATAAATACTTTTGCTGCAGCATTTATTCCAGCAATTATCCCTTGGGCAGCAGCTTCTTCGTAACCCGTTGTTCCATTTATTTGCCCTGCTAAAAAAAGGTTAGCAATTTTCCTCGTTTCCAGCATGTGGGTCAATTCTCGAGGATCTATGTAGTCATATTCCACTCCGTATCCTGGCCTTACTGCAACAACGAAAAACAGAAAAATTCAATGTAACTATTGTTTTCATGACGGTTTTGATTCACGGATGTTCGATTCATAACCAGAGTGTCCAGTTATTTCCAGAAACAGAGTTTCCGGAGATTTCCCGGGTGGTTTTCTCACATTATTTGTATTGAATATTCTATAGAGAAAAAAAATAATAACTGTAACGTAATTACTTATGGATACTTTTTTACTTAACAAATTTTTTGTTTTTCGTTGATTGTCTATTATTTGATTATATAATTTTATAGTTTTTTGAGGAAATAGTCTCTGCGAAGATTGTGAGTATTTTATGGATTCCGAGCGTTTTTAGTATTTTTATAAATTGTAAAAATTTCTAGAATTTTTTGGTCTCGAAGATAAAGTTTACGAGATTTTTTATGTTTTTGTAGATTTTTTAGAAAATATTTTTACAAAGAATTTCAGTATTTCATAGATTTCTACTATTATCAGTCTTTAGTATTTTTCAGCATTAATATATTTTTGTAGGATTTTTATAGATTTCTAATATTATTATGAATGACTATGTAAATTCTCAGAATTTGGTGCTCTTAACTTTAAAGTTTAATAGATTTCTTTCACTTTCAGTATTTTTTGTATTATTTCAATATATAATAATAATTAGATAGAGAATAATAATAGAATTATATAAAATTATATAGAATAATAGTATTATATAAAATTTTACAGAAATTTGTTTGAAAAGAATTTTTTGAGTATAATGGATAATTTATGTAAATGATTATATTTTTTAAATTTTCATGTTGAAAAACTTCATAATTCTTAAAATTGCTGGTTAATTTTTGATTTTTATAGAAAATCAAGTTTTGCAACAAGAAAGTCAAAATTGGAATAAATAAATAATAAATTGTCATAATGAATTAGTTGAATCATAAAATTTTTTTAAGTATATATTAATTTTACAATTATATATTCAAATCATATAATTAATACTTTACAAACGTATCAATATTAAGGTTATTTATTGTGAACTTTGGTACCTGTTGGTGAAAACACATTTGATGAATTTTTTTTAATCTAAAATCGAAAATTTATATGATTCACAGGATTTTCTGATATTTTCGTGGATTTCTGTATAGATTTTCTTAACCAGATGCTCTAGGATTTCAAGTTACCTATAGATTTTGAGTAATTTATGGATTTTCAAGAAAGCTTTACTAACATGGATTTTGAGTTTTTATAAATTTCTGGTATTTTTCATATTTATCAAATTTTTTTGTTCATCTCTAAATCGCTATTTAGATTTCTGGAATTTGATACTCTCGAATTCGAAGTAAATTATATTTTATTTATTTGAAAGGATTTGCAAAACAACTGTTTATAAATCAATTTTGAGAACTTTCTGATATAATGAGTTACTGTATAGATTTCTAGAATTCAATTTTTTTGGGGGGGGGGGGGATTTATATTACTTTCAGTATTTTTAGTATTATTTCAGTATTTATACGATTCAAAGAATTTTCTAATATTTTCGTGGATTTCAAGTTATATAGATTTTTAGTAATTTACGGATTTTCGAAGAAGCTTTATCAACATAGATTTTGGGTGTTTATAAATTTCTAGTATTTTTCGTACTTTTTCCTATTTATCAAATTTTTTTTGTTCTGTGGATCGCTATTTATATTTCTCGAACTTGATACTCTCGAATTCAAAGTAAATTACATTTGACGTACATGAAAAGATTTTTATAAAAAAACACCAATTTAGAGAATTTTCTGGTATTCAAATAAATTAGTGTATAGATTTCTAGAATTCAATGCTTTTGTATTCAAAATTTTATAAAACTGATTAGATTATTTTAAAGATATCTGGTATATATACTTCTTCCCATAGTTGTCAACATCCATAAAATTCGGTCTAATTCTCTACTTTTTAAATACATTTTTACTATTTTGCATTTTTTTACATTTACTGCATTTTGTACGATTTTCTAGTTTTTTTGTGGATCATTACTTAGACTTCTAGAGTTTGATGTAATGTTATAGAATGTAATTTCAATAAAACTACGTTTCAGACTTTCTGTGCCATCGTTCAATTGTTGTTTTTTTTTTCTTTTTTTTTTTAACCTAAAGAGAAGTCGAACACTTTCTAGTAAAGGTAGAAAAAAAAGGGCGGGTACCTTTCTGTTGGAATGCTAATTTGTTGGAATAGGGAATTTATAGGGAAATCTAGGGAATTTCTAGGGTTAAGTCATGAGTTCCCCAGAAATTCTCTAGATTTCCCCATAAATTCCCTAGAATTCTTTATTCCAACAAATTAGCATTCCAACAGAAAGGTACCCGCCAAAAAATGAACACCCACTCACAAATACAAAAAAGTCATACCAAGTATTGCATTTTCCAAGCCAATAATGCAACGAATCATTTCCCTTTGTTTTTCTTCGGGCAAAGTACAAGACAATCCCTGAGGATAAATAAGGTTGGAATCGAGACCTTCCGGTTCCAGCCACACTTGATGATTCATTTTCTCGAATCTCAGAATTTTGCTTTCGATACTGGGGCAGTATCGAGGCCCTTTTGTTTCTTCCGTTACGTGTCGATTCACGTGTAAGTTGTCTTTAATGATCTTGTGGAGAGCTTCTGTGGTGTGCGTGAGGTAGCAACTCAGCTGTTTTTCGAAAGGCAACCAAACGGTGTCGTTCATGAAGGAAAATGGTAGTGGTTCAACGTCAGGTCTGGTCTCTCTGCATTTTGAAAAATCGACGGACGATTTTTCTACCCGAGGAGGAGTTCCTTTTATATAAAAAAGAGAAAAATTGGTCGTATAGCCAATCAGGTCAAGTTTATACAATTTCAAAGTTATTTTTATCCTTCATTAAGTGAATTGTACCTTACTTTTTGAAAATCAAACAATGCCAAACAATTAAAAAACAAAGTAAATGACTAATAAAAAATGATAGTTTCAAATAGTATAAAGGTTATTTGTAACTAATGTTAATAGTTTCTGATAAATTCATAATAAAAAAAAGAAAGCATGAATTTCGATCAAAACATTCAACAGTATCAAATTTACCGGTTTTCAATCGCCCCATGCGAAATTCCAACTTTTCCAAAGTATTGGCAAGTCCTATACTTGGTTCATCACCGATTCTCCCAGCAGGTCTTGTCTCTAAACCAATATTAATTTGTCCTTTCAAAAAAGTTCCCGTTGTTATCACTACAGCTCCACTCAGAATTTCAGTCCCGTCTTCTGCTCAAAAGAAAGAAAGAAAAAAAAAACTAGCTCAATGAAATGTATAGAATACCAAGTCACAAATAATTCACGTATCATAAAATGTCGTTTTGTATACATTTGAGTTTTTTAAGATACCACTTATTAATAATCTTTAATAAAATTATTAATACTATTAAAATTATTATACACACTTAAAATTATTCCTCTACATTTTCCATTGTATTCATCCAGAAGAAGATCTTCGACAGAAGATTCGCGTACTTCCAGATTCGGGGCGTTAAACAATTCTGTTTGGAGGTTTTTTTTGTACAGTGTGCGATCGATTTGGGCCCTGAGGCCCCAACCTGCTGGGCCTTTACTTCTGTTGAGGACCTTGTAGTGAACACCGGAGATGTCACAAACGCGACCGCAAACACCATCCAAGGCGTCAATTTCGCGAATCAGGTGACCTTTGCCGATGCCTCCAAAAGATGGGTTGCAAGACATTTCACCTGAATTTTGTAATTTTGTAGGACTTTTTAGAAAATATCTCAATGAAACACAAAGTTTTGATCTCTCTATGAACAAGAAGATCAAAATAGATCATTTCAAAGGACTATTTTGTTGGCTAGGTAATTTTCAAATCAATTCACAGTAAGATTTATTTGTGTGCTTTACGAAAATTCCACTAGAAATCAATTTAAAAAAGTTGACTCAGATCATCACAGCTTGTAATTGTTATAAACAAATTTTAGAAAAAATAAAGTTCAAAACGGAGACAAATTTGTGTCGGCAGTGAATTGAACATTAGGTGATATATTATTTGTTTTACAACTTTTTTATTTCTAGATCTGTAATCAGCTACGTTTATGAAAAATTTTCTATCAAAAGATAATAAAAAAATTTCAAATTTATCAATAATAAAAAATAATGTATGTAGAATTAGTGTCTTACAAGTTTTTGGTATGAAATAAATTTGATGTTGATTTACAACGATCACAAATCACATGAAAATTGTTTTCTGAGGTTTACCAAAGATAATGTACAACTTTGAAAAAACAAATTCGATAAAGTCCCTAAAAAGAAATTTTCTAAACACGTTTATACACTAGAAATTTTAATTCTTATAGTAAATGGCAAAATTCTTATAACAATTAGAAATTTCTTATAAGAATTCTATTTCCTATAAGGTCGACCTCAAAAAATTCTATTATAAGAAGAAAAAAAATTTTTATAAGAAAATATATAAGCTTCGTACATTTCTTATGAAAAAAATTTTTTAGAAACAACTCTACAGGAAATAATATCTTTTAAGAAAAGTTTTTATTACAAGAATCTCAAAGATTCGATCTTTTTTTAAAACGATGAATTTCATCGTCGATAATTTAATGAATTTTTTTTCGTCAACAAGTTTTAGGCTTTGCTAGATTCGCTATTTTAAGGTTTTAAATCATTGATGGTAAATCTCAGAAAAAAAATTCTCGTGTGATTTTTCAACGTTGTAAACTTTGTGAACATATAAATTTGCAATACATTTTTTTGTAAAACTAAAAATTCGTAGAGTAATCTTATGAATTTTATTTCATTTTTCAGAAAAAAACTTTTTTATAAAACATTCGGAAAAAAACTGTTTTTAAAAAAAATGATACATTTACATTTTCAAGATAGCATTGTTTAGAAATTTAAAAAAATCAAATAAAAAAACATTAATATAGGAAGTTCGCATTCCGAATTACATATTACATACACTTACATATTACATACATTACGAATCATTATTATATATAAAAAAATTACATTATTACATACATTTCAAAAGTAGTGAAAGTGTCAATTAAAAATGTATCATAGAACAATAATAATTTTTATTTAATGGTATTTGTAGATGCAAAAAAATTATTCAAACGTTGCTCAGTCTTTAATTGAGACTTCTCTGCATTTGAAGGGCATTTATCGAAAATTCATGTATATTTTATTCAAATAATCCATAAAAATGTGTCAACTTTGATTTTTAAAATTATAAATAATCCTAAGTTAAAAAAAAAATACAATTATACAAAAAACTAGAAGAATAGATGTAGAATAAATAAATTCTTACCAACTGTACTTTTCTTGTGCGTAACCAGCAAAGTCCTGGCCCCCATCCTAGCTGCAGCAGCACATGCTTCAGTGCCTGCATGTCCTCCTCCAATCACAATCACATCATATGGCCCTCCTCTTTCATTAGCCAAATTTCTAATTACTTGACCAGAAAACCTCTCTTTTTTAATGAAACCCCTCCCCAAACTACAAATAATTGTATACATTTTTCCTTACTTAAACAACAGAATAATAAACTTCATCTAAGATTTCTAGTCTTGAACAAAATAATCTCGATTCTTCAATTTACTGAGAGCAATTGTGTACTTCACAACTTCTTTGATCTTTGGAAGAATGTAGTCTCGACAGAGAATTTCTTTGTCCAGTGATTCTGAAGTTTTAAATTTCAATTTTCTTAGAAAATCTATAACAAAGTTGAAGCAGTTCATTGAAGTAACGTCATAGTTGGAAACGACCCATTTACTGCTGGAAATGACAAGTTTCAGAGTTTCATCCCAGTGATCGTGCCATGATTCAGGAACAATTTTTATTGCTATGCAGCAATCCCACGTTGATATGTCGTTTATGACTAGACCACACTTGTCAAATTCGTAAATTGACGCAGACGAGTCAACGATTCCAATGTGCAAATCGTCGTTGATGTTGTATTTGAAAAAGTCACCTTTGGAAGGTCGAATAACAATGCTTACGGGTTTTTGGTTTGCTTTCGTAAAAGGGTATGGAACCTGGAAAGTAGGATGAAAAGAGTAGAAGTTTTGAAAGTTGGGTTTACAGAATTGATGATTTTGAGGTGATATAAATAACTGTAATAGTGAGAAATTGGGAAAGAAATTTACAAATTTGGATTTATGAAATCTTGTGAATTTCGTTTCATAAGTAATTATGTTTCCAGATTCGGTACTTTTCGCTCAATACTTTAAGGCCAGGTTCCTCGAAAAAACGTGTGTACTTTTTATTTAATTCCATTTATTGTTAAAAAAATATTTAAAAATTCAACTTTTTATAGATACAAGTACATATATTAAACGACTCAAAAAATTAAAAAAAATTTTTTTTCATAATGGCGGCTCTGAAAACAGCTCATCAACTTTTTTGGTGGTTTACATAATTTCTTGGAAACGAATCATCTGAAATCAAAAAGCAAAACAGTTTCATATTCTGTATCAAATTGGTTATGGTCTGAACTACAACCAATAATATTCATTGTTATTTAAAAAAGTTATAAACAATTAAAGGTTAAAAAAAGGACCAAAAATGAAAAAATCCGTTATTTTGTTTTCTTCTTGGTGGAAATGTTTCATTGTAGTTCAGATCATAGCCAATTCGATACAGAATATAAAACTGTTTTGTTTTTTGTTTTCAGATAATTCGTTTCCAAGAAATCGTGTAAACCAGTAACAAATCGGACGAGTTTAAGCAGCACTTTTCAGAACCGCCGTAATAAATAAAAAAAAAAGAAAAATGTTTTTGAGTAGTTAAAGATATGTACATTAATCTGTAAAAAGTTTTATTTTGAAATATTATTTGAACAATAAATGGAATTAAAAATAAAAAAAACACGTCTTTTGGAGGAACCTGGTCTTAAGAGGAAAAAGTTTCAGGCATTAAAAATTGAAAATTCGAGGTTTCAATAACTTGGTCAGATTCAAAACTTTGAAAAAAGTGAACTTACACTTGTCACTGTACCATTTAGGAAATTTTCAAGTTAAATAACTTTTAGATAAGTGTTTATGATTTCATCAATTCGAATGAGTGAAAGTATATAGGATTTCGCCTTTATAATAAAATTTAAAAATTAAAAAAAAATGTATTTTATATCAACTATAGTTTATGTAAGAATTTTATTCAAAGTACTTTATAAATACTCTACATAAATTATTTACAAAAAATGTTTCAATTTTTGAGATTCCAGAATAAGAATATACAGAGTAAAAATTTTCAACAATAAAAAATTTTCAGAATCAGTGTTTTCAATTCATTAAACATTAAAGAATTTAAATTTGAAAGACAAAATTAAAAAAATTCATTCAAATGGCAAGAATAGGTAAAAAAATTGTTTGTATATACTTTTTCACTCGTTGATTATATAATTTATTATTATATTAATTATAATAATTATTCGGTAAAATTGCAAGAATGAGTAAAAAAGTTGTTTATACGAGGTTTTCAATAAAGAAATTAATTAATAACTTTCATTCTTTTATCTAAATTAAATAAAATTTACTTATTATAACATTGGTGAATATCAGGGCAACCAAAAATATTTACGATAAAATGCAAAATATTTATTTACTTATGCATGAAAAAACAGGGAAATATTTTATAATAGGCAAGAAATATTTATGATCAAATGCAAGCAAATTTTATATTTTTTGTACATTTGTTTACATTTTCAGCTCCTAATCAAAGTGGTTGCAGAAAATGACCACATGTTTGGCTAAGTTCTCTTCGACTTATAATTCGAAAAGCATAATGTTTCAACTGATTATTTATCTTGAAATGTAAACAGATTATGAATCTGTAAACATGTGACATGTCGAATAATTTCTTGGTAATTTTCAAACTGCAAATCAAAGAAAATTTTTATTATATTCAATTTAATTTACATTTTAAAAAATTTTTAATTTCATTTGCAAATAATTGAATGAAAATTAAAGAAAAATAAAATGGGGAAACATACATAAAAAGTGAATATTTTATATGGTTAATAATTGTTGAAAATATTTGAGGTTAAAAATGAAAAACCTTTAAATATTTACGAAAAATCTAAAAGTGGCGAAATATTTTTGTTCCGCCAAAAACTGCCAAAATATTTATTTAAATATTTTTTATCTGAATAAATATTTTTGGTTGCCCTAGTAAATATAATATATGAATTTTCTCTAGATGAATAATTTTTGAGATCAAAAATATATAAGTTATAAGAAATGTGTTTATTTACACTTTCAGAATTGAAAAAATTTTGAAATGTAGTATTTTACGATTTCAATTTCAAAGAACTCAAGCACGAAAAATATTTCATTCAAAGGTGTCTAATCTGAAAATTCTAAGACTTAATAAACTTGAAAATTAAATTTTATGCATTTCAAAAAAGTCGAACATTTTTTCTCGGAGAGTTTAAAAATTGTTTATAACCATAACTATTTTCAAAAAGTGGAATTATTAGAAATTTAAAACTGCAGTAAACAGATTAGGCATAATAAAAAAGTTTAATTTTTATAAATTCGGAGATCGCGAATAATTACGAATATCATGTAATTAAATTTTCGAACCTGAAATGGTTGCACTACGTAATCAGGATTCTCAGTTCCACAAACTGGACAAATATGCACAATTCTTTTACAAAACACAAATTTCGAGCAATGTTTAAAGCAAATAAATTGTTGTCCCGAAGTCATTGATAATCATCAAGATTTTTGTAAACATTGTCAAAAGTTGTCAAAAGTTGTCAACATACATCAACATATTATGCGTAAAAGTGAGGTTATGTTGTGCTGTTTACATTCTGATGTTACTACCTAACCTAACCTTGCAAACCTCGAAAAAGTCAGTTGTGGTCAGTTCGGTCAGTTGACAACAATAATATCTCTCCACTTGAAAAAGTTTACAAAAAAGTGTGACAAAACAGTTAATCCCAACAAAATGTTATATTTCGTTGGTTTAGGACTCGGAAATGAAAAAGACGTAACAGTGTACGGACTGGAAATTATTAAACAATGTGAATACGTTTATTTGGAAGCCTACACGTCACTTTTAACTGTTGGGAAAGACAAACTTGTAAGTCATCTACAAATTAAATAAAATTCAAAATTTTTTTAATCCAAGTATAATGAATAAACCAGTAACTGTGTTTATTGTTTAGATTTTTCAATTCATAATTTCCTACAATTAAATTTTATTATTTAAAATTTTTCACATAGAATTTTTAGATTCTTAGTTGAAAAAAAAATGGTTAAAAAAATTTTTCTTTTATATATTAGTAAGTGAAAATATGTAGAAGTGTGAACATTTTTTTTTGAGTTGGAAAATTTCTATTTCTAAATTCTGGAATGTGAAATTTCTGGATTTACTATGAAAGTGTATTTAAGTCAGAAATCCAGACATTTATATTATTGTTAAAAAATTTTATAGCTCAAATTATATATTGTATATCAAAAGCTGAATTTTGAAATGTATGCGATTTAATGGAATTCAATATTTAATGAGATTTATAAAAAAGGGTTTTTTTGTTATTTAGTTTACGAATTAGAATCAAACAAATTTTTTTTTACATTTGTAATTTTCTTCATTTATTCTTTCAAATTTATATGTTAAAAAACGATAATTCAAAAAACTGAAGATTTTTATAGTTTTTAAGTTTACAATAAAAATTTTCAAATTTGTCTATCAAAGCCAAGTTTCGTTTATGAAACTCTTGAAACTAAGAGACTATGAAAGAATTTTTTCATTTTGTCGATTCTTCAAAATATTGAAGATTGTTTTTTCATTTGATGTGTAATTGATTTAAATTTCACTTCAAGAACAAAAAAATGGAAATTTTTGGGTATCAAAAAAAAAAACGTTTTCAAAGTTTTTTACTTTTTGGAAATTCGAATTATGGATGTATTTTATTAGTATTTTCAAGTTTTTCTTTCCATTTCATCAGTAAATTAACTTCTAATTTTTTTCACGTACTTCATTATTTTACAAAAAATTAAAAATGTAGTTTTTGAAAAGTTTATATAACATGTACTATAATATATTAAAAAAGTTAATGTTTCCGTTCCTTTCCTTATCAAATTTGTTTATTCATATTTTCGATTTTCAATATCTTAAATCGTTTATTTGAAACACCTGAGTGCATAATCAAAAAAAAAAAAAAAATAATTAAAAATTTTGATTCTATACTTTTTTAGTAAAAACAATTAGTAATATTCTTAAATTCCTTTCGTTTTTTGTATTTTTAATTTACAATGGAACTATTTATGAATGTGATATTTTTATGTCAATATCAAAACCAGTTGATTATCAAAAAAAATTTTTTTTTTTTTTTCAAGTTAATAATCAAAATTATTATGGTTTGTCAAGATTATCCTTATATTATAAAGTTTACAAGTTCTAATCTAAAAAATTCTGTAATCTGAAGTATTTATTTTTATCTTTGAAGTTCATGAATCAATACATTTATACACTTTGAAACAAAAAAATCTGAACACTAGGAATTGAAAATTTTGTAATTTAGCAATAATTGATTACCTCTATAGTTCCATATTCAAATTTCATTCTGGAAGTCAAGTTTCATTTTTCAATTTCTTAAAACTCAGAAGTCTGGAAACAGTTTCATAATTTCTAAATAAAAAAAAAACTCTTATTTACTCCTATATCAAAATATTATGAAGCACTGTTTTTTGGAAATCGAAAAATAAAAGAAAAAACTACTGATTCTGAATTTTCAAGAACTTGGTATATGAAAGTTTGTCATAAGCATTTTTAGGTATTTTTTTTATGTTATAAAGTTTACAACGTTGACAAATCACACGAAATTTTTTTTCTAAGATTTACCAAAAATAATGTAAAACCTTGAAAAAACAAATTCGACAAAACCCCTTACAAGGAATTTTCTAAACATGTTTATAAACTAGTTATTTTGATTCTTATAAGAAATGGCCAAATTCTTATAACAATTAGAAATTTCTTATAAGAATTCTATTTCGTATAGGTCGACCTTATAAAATTCAAACAAGAAAAAAACTTTTTATAAAGTTTTATAAAGTTTTAAAAAACAGTCACACGTTTATAAGAAATTAAAAACTTTTTATAAGAAAATATTTAAGCCTCGTACATTTCTTATGAACTGGAATTTTTAAGAAAAAATTTTTTTAAACATTTCTATAGGAAATGAAATTTTATAAGAAAAATTTTTATCGCAAGAATCTTAAAAGTTTGACATTTTTTTAAAACGAAGAATTTCATCGTCAATGATTTGAAAATTTTTTTCGATGGTTTTTAGGGGCTTTGCTGAACTCACTATTTTGAGCTTTTAAATCATTGATGGTAAATGTCAGAAAAAAATTCTCGTGTGATTTTTCAACGTTGTAAACTTTATGAACATTTTTTTTTTTTCATAACTAAAAATCACTCACATTTTTCGTAACAATTTCAATATCTGGAATTGACTAACTCGACTAGATTTAGTCAATTTTTTTTTATTTTTAAGGGAGTCTCCTTATTCAGAACCAAGAAAAAAGGTATTTTTTTCTAATTTTTTTTGAAGCAGAAAATAAAAACGCAGGACAACGATTTTTCGTACATTTTTAGTTACACATCTAAACTTTAAAAAATAATTTTTTTGTTTGAAAACAACGAAAAATTTTAGAGTAATCGAACATCTCGCGCAGCGTCTCGCCGCGGACAAATGAATTTTGCATGCACGATATTATCCAAAGTTTTCATTCGAAACACACATATAATAAATTTTTTTAATCAGAAGAGTCATGCGTTTATAGGGAACCTAAAAAATTGTGAAAAAAATTTTTTTCAATTGATTTTTTGAGTCACTTTTCAAAAAAATCGAATTTTTTGCTTTTTTTTGTTCAAAATGCGTTATATATAATGAAAATAAGTGTTGTTTTATGTAAATTAGAGCTTCACTATATGCGCATTTTAATTGTCTAAAAATAAAAAAAAAGTTCACAGTAATAGCTTAAATGGTTCTTTTTTAATCGTGCACGCAATTTTGAAAAATGTGGTTTCAAGAAAACTTCGATTACTCCGAAATTTTCCGTTGTTTTTAAATAAAAAAATTGTTTTTCAAAGTTTAGATGTGTAACTAAAAATATACAAAAAATCGTTGTTCTGCGTTTTTATTTTCTGCTTCAAAAAAAAAAAAAAAAAATTAGGAAAAAGTACCTTTTTTTGGTTCTGGATAAGGAGACCCCCTTAATTCAAAAGTAATTCTCGAGGTCAAATTCCTTTTTTAATTTCTAAAAACTAAAAAGCCTTGCCTCTTGGAAACAATTTTTTAATTAACAATTTCTTAATGAAGAAACAATTCCTTAATGAAAAAAAACCTCTTCTTTGTTCTTCGATCAAATTATTATGAAGTCCAAATTATTATAAAATCAAGATATAAAAGAAAACTACTGATTCTGAATTTTCAAGAACTTGAGACTTGCAAATTTTTCATAAGCATTTTCGAGTTTTTTGTTCTTCATGACAAAAATCACTGAAATTTTTCGTACCCATTTTAATATTCTCTGAAATTAATCAACTTCGCTGGATTTAGTTCAAAGTTTGTTTTATTTTAAATTCAAAAGTAATTCTGGAAGTCGAATTTTGTTTTATAATTTCCAAAAAACTAAAAGGCCTTGGAAACAACTTCATAACTTCTAAATTTACAAAATCTTTTATTTTTTACTTTATTTAATTAATATGAAGACTGTTTTTTGGAAATCGAAAAATAAAAGAAAACTACTCATTTTGAATTTTCAAGAACTTGCTATATGCACATTTTTCATAATAATTAAAAATTTTTTTTTCCAATGAAAAGATTTGTGATTTTTTGTATCTACTTTAATATTCTCAGAAATTAACCAATTTGACCTGACTTAGTCAAATTTCGTTTTATTTTGAATTCAAAAGTAATTCTGGAAGTCAAATTCCTTTTTTAATTGCTAAAAACTAAAAGGCCCTGGAAACAATTTTGTAATTCCTTAATTAAAAATAAACTCGTATTTATTCCTGTATCAAATTATTATGAAGTCTGTTTTTTGAAAACCAAAAAAAAGGAAAATACTGATTCTGAATTTTCAAGAACTTGGGATATGCAAATTTTTCATAAGCAGTTTCAAGTTTTTTTTTTTTATGAATGGAAAGATTTGAAATTTTTTGTATCTACTTTAATATTCTCAGAAAATCACCAAGTGGACTAAATTCAGTCAAATTTTATTTTATTTTGAATTCAAAAGTAATTCTCGAAGTCGAACTTCATTTTATAATTTCTAATAACTAAAAGGCCTTGGAAACAATTTCATAACTTTTAAATTTCAAAAAACTCTTATTTATTCCTTTATTAAATTATTTTGAATTCGGTTTTTTGGAAATCGCAAGATAAAAGAAAACTACTGATTCTAAATTTTCCAGAACTTGGTATATGCACATTTTTCATAATAATTTTCATTTTTTTTTTCAAATGAAAATATTTGAAATTTTTTGTATCTATCTTAATATTCTCAGAAATAAACCAACTTGACGTAGTGCTT
Source organism: Platygaster orseoliae (assembly GCA_030522825.1). Taxonomy (NCBI): domain Eukaryota; kingdom Metazoa; phylum Arthropoda; class Insecta; order Hymenoptera; family Platygastridae; genus Platygaster; species Platygaster orseoliae. The sequence goes on from JAPYZL010168027.1 coordinate 15,163, forward strand.
AAAAATGTTTAGGAAAAATTCTATGAACGCCCAATCGCCCTCGCAGATCGGGAACTGGTTGAGTCTGGAGCAGACGAAATTTTGGACAAAGCAGTCGAGTCAAATGTGGCTTTTCTTGTTGTTGGCGACCCGTTTGGGGCCACCACCCATTCAGACTTACAATTGCGAGCTAGCAAAAGAGGAATCCCTACCAAAGTCATCCATAATGCTTCCATCTTGACTGCTGTAGGATGCTGTGGGCTCCAGCTCTACTCCTTTGGAGAAGTTGTTTCAATTCCTCTTTGGACAGACAGTTGGCAACCTGAGAGTTATTTTGACAAAATCGTTGAAAACCGAAAGCGAAAATCGCACACTTTGTGCTTGCTCGACATCAAGGTCAAAGAGCCAACCCTTGAAAGTCTTTGTTCCAAAAAAAAGGTGTATGCACCCCCAAAATTTATGACTGTTTCTGAAGCTGCCGAGCAATTGTTGAAAATTATTGAGAGAAGAGAGAATGCTGGAGAAAAAGATTTAGGTGAGAATTATCGATTTTTGATGAATTGATTTTTCGAGTTTTGAAAATGTTTTTGTTTTCCCGGATTTGTTTCGATTAGATTATTTTTAATCTAAATCCTTAATTATTTTAATGAAATATTTCTCGCTTATTTGTTATCAAACATGTATTTAATGTTCAATTTTTTAGGTTTTTCTTTGTTGCAGGATTGACCAGAAGAAGTCTCGTAGTTGGATTGGCTCGAATTGGTTGCGAAGACCAGAAAATTGAAGTAGGTTCACTTTTGGAATTGAGTAAACGGGATTTGGGGCCTCCTCTTCACTCTCTTGTAATTCCTAGTGAAAATTTGCATTGTCTTGAAAAAGATAGTTTATCTGAATATGCATTGAACAATAATGAATTTGAAGAAATAACAAAAGGGACATAGTTTTCTACTACTTTTTTTAACTTGTCATTTATTAAAATATTCTGTATATTTTTACATCACCCAAACATCTTTTAAAAATGTGAAAATAAAAGTTTGAAAATTTCGATGTTTCTTATTCATACCCTGAAATCAGTAATTGAAAATTATAACAAAATATATTAAGAATAATTTTTGTTGGTGCTGAACAAATGATGCATAAATGATTTCCAGTAAAATGATAAATTTCAATTTTATTTTCTTATTATAAAACGAGTATATTTTGTGCTCAAACGACTCCTCACGTTCTCTAAAACTAGTGAAAAATACTGTTTCTAATATTTTTACTTGTAAACTTTTCTGAACATTTTCTACGAAGCTGAATTTCATCACTCAAGGCTTTTTATTTCTTCAATTATTACCCCCCTTGGACTGTCAGCTGGCACCGCCAAAGGTTCTTTTGAACTTTCCAAAGAATTTTCTTCATTCGTCGAGTTTCTTGTGGATTTTCGCCTTTCAGTATTAGCCATGAAGTTAATATACGGATTTTTTAATTGATCTTCATCACACAAAACCACTTTGAAAAAAGTTGTTATTTGCGGTTCGTTTTTCGTAGATAAACGTTTAGGCATATTTTCCGTGTAAAACGTGTTCGCAGTAGAAGGTGAAATGAAAACTTCGGTTTTTGGTGTTTTCGGAGTTTCAGTTACTTGGAACTCTGATTTCTGAAATAGAAATAGTTGTCTTTGAAGTTTTGTTTCAGAAATAAAAACTCGTCAATTCATACTTACACGAGGCGAATATTTCATTTCGGTTTTAGCAGAACTTTCTCTCGGTTTTTTGAATGTCGATAAAAGTTTTGTGTCCAAATTTGCTATTGGCAGGACGACACTGTCATGAAATTCTCCTGTGTGTTGTAGGAAGTTTTTCGTCTGTTTAGCGGATATTTTTTCATTTTTAGGAACAGCTTCGCATTTTACTTTTCTGTTTTTGTACTTTCGGTAGCTTTTTTGAATGACTAATGATGCTTGGATTAATTTCTCGAGTCTAGGGGATGAGGTTCTAGGAGAATTATTTGTCTGTAAAACATTTTTGTTATTAGTTGAATTTCAGCAGAAAGTACGGTTTTTTTGGTTTTTTGAAGGGAAGGTATCATAGTATTTTGTTTATTTTTCGAAACAAAAAGTTTAAAAAAATATAACCATTTTTTCAAACTCTGCAAGCTGTACTAACCATAGAATTCTTTTTTGTAGATTTCTCATTTTCCAAAACTTCTATTTTCTCCAAATTTCCACTCTTATTTCTCGATTTCCGGTTTTCGTATCTTCGATAACTTTTCTGAATAATCAACGATGCTTTAGTGAGTTTTTCCAATTTCGCGGGTTCCGAAGTCGTTTTTTCTTCGCTTTTTTTCGCAATTTTCTTTTCCATTTTCCTTTTTTTATACTTTCGGTAATTTTTTTGAATGACCATCGAAGCTTGAGTCAATTTTTCCAACCTGGGAGATGATTTTTTTAGTTCAACTACTTTTTTTGGGCTCTGATCTGGAACTTGTTTCACTAATTTTCTTTTTACGTAGTTTCTATAACTTTTTTGAATTGTTATTGCAGCATTGATGAATTTTTCAATATCTTGAAATGCTGACGATTTTCGTGGACCTTCATTGACTTTTGCGATTTTTTCAGGTTTGCGCAATTTTTTGTTCATGTATTTTCTATAACTTTTTTGTATTATCATCGCAGCTTTGATTAATTTTTCAATATCTTGAGATGACAATGAGGAGTTACGTGTATTTTTATGAATTTCTCCTGTTTTTTCTTGTTGGAGTGATTTTTTATTAAGGTATTTCTTATAACTTTTCTGAATTGTTATCGCTGCTTGGACAGATTTTCCGATTTCTTGAAGTGGGATGGAAATTTCTTGTTTTGCAATTTCTTTCTTGTTTTTGTGTTTTCGAAAATTCCTTTGAATAATCATCGCAGCATGGGTAAATTCATTCATTTTCATGGATGTTTTTCTATAATCTGAAGTTTTTTTGGATCCTTTTTTTTTTTTGAATTTTTTGTAATACTTTTGAATCGTTAAAGCTGCTTCCGTTAGTTTTTCGAGAGAAGGTGGCGAAATTCTTGGTGAAATCGCAATAAACTGCAAATTTAAAAAATAATCCCTATGAAAACGACGAGCTATATACGACAAATATAAAGCATATATAAGACCTATATGACATACTTGCACCTATATAAAGCATATATTCGGCATATATAATGCATATGGGGCATTCCATATCAAGTGTTCTCACCTAAAAAACTTGTTGCCTCAAATTTTTATGAAACTTTGTACAATTGTTGTCTTAGTGAAGTACTAAGTAAGTTGTTACTAGTAGTATTTTTTCCGCTCTTTAAAAAAAATATATCAAAAATTTCGCAAAATTATTTTTGTTAATTTTATTGAATTTAATTATTTATTTAATGTTTTCTTGGAATGCGACATTAAAAAAAAATTTTTTTCTTCGTTTAAATCAAAGTTCATTCTTTT